>CAUYRH010036828.1:0-39980 GCA_963574655.1 Perodicticus potto | reverse complement strand
GCTCACAGCAACCTCCAGCTCTTGGGTTTAGGCAATTCTCTTGCCTTAGCCTCCCGAGTAGCTGGGACTACAGGCACCCACCGTGACGTCCGGCTATTTTTTTGTTGCAGTTTGGCCGGGGCTGGGTTCAAACCCTCCACCCTTGGTATATGGGGCCAGCGCCCTACCCACTGAGTCACAGGTGCCACCTCATTGTTCCATCTCTTTTCTAACTCCTTTTGCATTTGCTTATAAGTGCTTTCATTATTCCCTATTCTGTAACATTAACATTTGTTCTAGCAATAAAACCCAAGTGCTCTTTGAATTATTTCATTTGACCAGTAGACCAAAGCATCAATGTTTCTTAAGTGCCTCCTATTAATATTTTCCCCCAAATGGAAACTTTTGAGAAAACGAAATGAAAAGAGAATTTAAAACACTCTAAAATAGGAATCTTTGTTGAAGGTGTTCTATATACCTGCAAGTGGTAATAAGTGTGAGATGGGTTTTGTTAGTTTAAGATACATTGATAAATAATTTTGTTTTTATTTAACAGATTACAAGTTAAAACCACTTTTATTATTTCAATAGCTTCAAAAACTAGCTTTAAGAAATTATGGCATTTTCTGTTTGGTGGGTCATATCTGTTATCCCAGTACTTTGAGAGGCCAAAGATGGAGGATTATTTGAGGCCAGGGATTCAAGACCAGCCTGTGCAACATAGTGAGTCCTTGACTCTATAAAAAAGTAAAAATTATTCACGTGTGGTAGTAAGCACCTATAGTCCCAGCTACTTGGAAGACTGAGGCAGGCAGATTGCCTGAGTCCCGGAGTTCAAGGCTACAGTGAGCTATGGTCCTCCCTCTGCTCACCAGTCTGGATGACAGAGCAAGACAGTCTAGAGAAATGCAAATCAAAACTACCCTGATTTATCAACTAACCCCAGTGAAAATGGCTCACATCACAAAGTCTCAAAGCTGCAGATGCTGGTGTGGGTATGGAGAGAAGGGAACACTTTTCCACTGCTGGTGGAACTGCAAACTAATATAACCTTTTTGGAAGGAAGTATGGAGAATCCTCAAGCTAGACCTCCCATTTGATCCTGCAATCCCATTACTAGGCATCTTACCCAGAAGAAAAAAAATCTTTTTATCATAAGGATACTTGCACTAGACTGTTTATCGCAGCTCAATTTACAATTGTCAAAATGTGGAAACAGCCTAAATGCCCACCAACCCAAGAATGGATTAACAAGCTATGGTATATGCATACCATGGAATACTATTCAGCCACTAAAAAACATGGAGACTTTACATCTTTTATATTAACCTGGATGGAGGTGGGAATTCTTCTTAGTAAAGCATCACAAGAATAGAGAAGCAAGAACTTAACGTACTCTATTCTAATATGAAGGTATTAGATGAGTTAATAAAGGGGGGGAGTAGGGGAACGAGCAAGTAAGTGGAAGTGAAGGGAGAGAGATGGGGGGGTCACAGTGTATGACATACCTCTTGGTGGCAGAACACAATTATAAGAGGGACTTTATCTAACAAATGCAATCAGTGTAACCTGGTTCTCTGTACCTTCGATGAATAAAAAAGAAAGAAAGAAAGAAAATAAGTGGAATTTGCTGTTAAAAAGTAAAAAATGCTTTCCAAAAACAAAAAAAAAAAATTTAAATAATAATAAAAAGTACAGCATTTACTTTCAGATTTCAAGAATTATTCTTGGAAGTTTGACAGCCTGGTGCTTGAGAATTAGATCAATTTCATGATTTTTTCACAAGATTTGTGGTCTAATTTTCTTTAGGCTTTTCCAGATTTATTAGAGGAACTACAAATGAAATGAATTTATTTTTTATGTCTACCTTATGTTTTCCCATCACATCAGTTCATAATTCATATTTATTTGTGATCGTATTCCTAGTAACATGATTATCAGAGACATATTTCTTTTGAGTGAATTTCTACCAGCTGAGTCCTGTGACTGCTGCTAAAAATTTATTGATTATTCCTTAAATACTATGGACATAGGACATTTAGGAATAACTCCAAAGACTAAAATCACAAATGAATGAATTCATGATGAAAAGATGTCATTTTTCAGAGTAATTTCTGTCACATCAGATTCATTCAAACCTCCCTTACTGATTTTTCTTGGAGTAAGATGATGTCTGTCTTTCTAGAGGTATTGCATTTTTGTTAGGTATAGATGCTGAAGATCTGGTACGTACATCAGCCACTCTACCTTTAAACAAGGGCCTGAATCTTCAGCTGAAACAGAATTTTCTATGTTGGACCCAATGTAATGAAGATTTCTTCCTTTCTGCCAATATCTGAAGTAATTTCTTTCAACACTATAGGAAGCTGGTTAAACAATTTCTTCCTTCTTTCTCCTCTACTCCCCCACCCCCAAGCTCGAATTCTTGCCACAGGGAAGGAGTTTTCTCAGAATCAGAATGTGGGCTTGGTTCCATTCTTTGTTGTTTACTTCTACCCATTGTATCCCAAAAGAGTTCCCAGAAAACTAAGTGGCTAAGACTAAGAGAATTCAGAAAAAGAGCTCAGGAAAAGCTGGCAAAGACTATAGCTGGCATTCATGCCCAGCTTCTGAATGAAACTGAAAAAAATCAACAGTTGCCTGTGGCTGAACCACCAGGGTGGTTCCAGGATCATTGGAACTTTTATGTCCCATAAATTTAGTCCAATACAATTGGCCAGTCCCACAGAAAGTCAGAGGAAGGTAAGTGAAGTCAAGATTTACAGTTAAGTGTCAAAACATTTGCATCAGTGTGGGGAAAGTAAGGGTGGGAGGGTTGATCGGTATCATCCTCCAGGCACCAGATTGGAGAACGCTGGAGAAGCTGAAGTGTGAAGTAGCAATAGCATCCATCACTAAGCACATTTCTTCATTTATAGTGCTGAGGAACATAGACTATTAACAAAAAGCTAATCCAGTGCTACAATTTCACCTGTCTTTGGAGAAAAACAATTGAGTTTTTTTCCCCACTCTTTTAACTGGAGAAGAAAACTTTCAATCAAATATCATTCTGATGTGGGTCAAACTAACTGGAATCTCAAGGATTGGATAACAACTGAATTTACTTACTACAAGAAATTGAATTACAGATCAGAGAGTTCAAATTTACTAGATAATGCCAAACTTTTCTAAAACAGTTTTGAGCATACACATGCACCAGCAAGGGGTGAACATCTCTATTTCATATCTGTGTGAACACCTGAGATTATGTGGTTCTTTAATTTAACCAGCTTGATATATATGAAATGGTTTTAATTTGTACTTCTATAGCTAAAGAGATTGGACATCTTTTCATGTTTACGTAGCCCCGATAGGGAGCCCATGAAAAAGACCCACATAGGTGGAAACCTGATTCATGGCAGCATAGACATTGAAAATCAGTGAGGCAAAAGGGACTGTAACAGTTGAGTCTCTCTATAGAAAAATAAGTAAATAAAAATGGATTGTTATCTCTTAGGTTTTTCTTATCCTTATTTATTTGGATGACTATATGACTAGACTGATCGTGTGTTGCTATAGCCTACTACTATTGTGTTTCCATCCACATCTCCTTATAGTTCTGGTAATTTTTACTTTATGATTTATCCAATGCTACATTAATTGGTACATTGTGTCCCTTATTTGTAGGTCGCAATGTTTATTACTATGAAATTCTCTCCATTGTATTATTTAATTCATCTGCTCTGAATTCAGATATGACTGATACTAGGAGGATAATCTTTGCTTTCTTTTTGCTTGCATTTGTCTGGATTGTTTCTGCTCTTCCTTTTATTATCAGTATTGCTAATGGCCTTTGTTAATCTATTCTGAAGGCAATAGACTCACCTAATATACAGGGTGGCTATAAAGTTCATGTGCAATTTAAAATAGCATGCAATTTAAAATTGCACGTGAACTTTATGGACACCCTGTATGTAACAGATATTTGAGAAGAAATGGACTATGTCTATTTCTATGTGTTAGCTATTGAAAGGGTAGTCAGAATTCCTGAGAAAATGTCCATTTCAGCTTTCTTCCTTATATGAAATTAAATGAAATGGCCCAGAGCCACTACAAACATATTTTGTATACCCAAGAGAAGCAAAGAAGCAAAGGGTGATATGATTTTCCCACAAAGAAATGTGAAGAAAGCTCTTTTCATGATTGCACATTTGTTTCTTTTTAAGCAAAAGTTAACCATCCTATTTCTTTTTAAATACTGCAGAAAAAAAGCAGAAAAAAATTACCAGACTGATGTGATCTAGTGGCAATATTCCAATGCTATGAAATGAATTTGGCTTCTATGGTTTCTCCTTGCTTCAAAATAATATTTGCATCTTTAGTAGTTATCTATATGCATTTAGATGCAAGTCATGGGAACTCCATTATGAAAATAAGCTACAAACACACAAGTTAATTCCATGTCTACTATAATTAATTTATCAGATGGCATTAGTATCCCCATCTAACAAAGGACTGATCATAATGTCTGATGCTAGGAAAGTAGATATACTTCCCCTTCAGCAAAGATCTTCCTCTGTTCAATCAGAAATGGCAGGCATCAAAGGAAGTCATCAGGTTTCCAGGGGAAGATGCCATCAGTGTTCCCACTCCCATATGTAAGATAGAGAAGAGTAAAAAAGGGCCAAAGTATTTTGTGTATTTCACAATCTCTATCACGTGAATATTATCTTTAGAAGTATTATAAATAATGCATAACTCTCACTCACGGGATCTTCCAAATTAATGTAAAAAATTTACAGATTACCAAATAATTACTGGGTGTTTTAGACTATTTGATAATTTTGCTGCCTAAGAAAGTGTAGACCCTGTACTACAGCTAATACCATAAAATGTGGATTGATGGTTGTCTTGTCACAAGACTACAGGAAGCTATTGGTCACCTTTGGTGTAGATTTTCTATGTCTTGTTTCAACTGATGGTGGTTATGTGTTTCAGAATAACATTGATCATAGCTTGCATATGGAGACCACTGATTAAGAATTAGCATTAAGATTAAGAATTAGCATTCTCTCCTTTTTTTCTGCCTGGTGCCCTTCTCAGATCTTGGATCGTAATTCTGCCTATATCACAGATGCTCCTGTCACCTATTTGATACCCATACTTGCCTTGCACTTTATTGCACATAATATCTTGAACATAAATGGCTTGATTCCCTATAGTTTTTACCCTTTTGTCATCCATTATCTTTTCCCTGTAAACATCAACCCAATTACCCCTTGGGAAAAGCCTCCCTTCCTTCATTCATGTGACGTGGATGGGCCTGATCCAATCCTAGCTTCAGGGTTAGACACTAGACCCAGGCAAATTCCAGTCAGTGTATCCCCATCACCGTTTTCATGTTGATTGGACTACAGTTAGATATGAACTAAATTTAGATTGATGAAGTCATAGCCATTTCCATCAGAGAAACCAGGAAAGAAGGGTTCTTTGCAGGTTGGTACTGTGGAGAGTACATGGTCTACAGCTGGGCTACTGACAACATCCTGTCTCATTAATGGAAGCCAGTGAATGATCATGAAGCAGATTAAGGGACTGAAGAGCCAAACAATGGAAATGCACTTTCAATGCATTAACGTCAGTTAAAACCCTGGATCTAACAGTACTTGAAATTTGCTTTGGACTTCTTTCTTAGACAAGCCAATTGTTTTAGTGGGAGTTCACCCAGTAGTCCCAAGATGATAGCACTAATTGTTTATTTAGGAATTAATGCCAGAAATTTCTAGTAGGAGAGTAGGGAAGAGGAGAATGGAAAAGGGGGGGGAAAGACAATAAAGGGTGCATTATCAAGCAAGGTGTCATCTTGGGGAAAAGGAGCTTATCTGACTGGGGACCTCTGGAGCCGAGCGTACAGCACATACTTCAGTGACCCTGCCTGAGAGACAAGGGACCTGGGGTATTAATGGAGACTCCTAAGAGTCAATTTGAGAGCACTTTCAATCTTCCCTACACAAGGCCAGAAAGAGTCCACATCAGCGTGCTGGAAATAAGCAGTCAACCCAGTCAAAATGGAAAAGTGAAGAGCAGAGGAGATGTCGGTAGTGACTGAACGATCAATTTCTTATTTTTCTTAAGTCTGTTCGAACTGGGTTCGAACCGGGCATGTGTTTCCACAATGAAGAGGTAAATAGTGGAAACACATGCCCGTTTGAAACTGAGGAGCTCTGATTTAAAACCATACACTCTCTAAATATACGTTTCCTAATGTGAGGAATTCTACCTCTGGTTTTTTTCTTAATTTAAGCCCTTATATGTAAAGTACATAGAGTAAGCTTAAAAACTGATCATTAACAGCCATTTTAACCATTGATTCCAGTAGTTGTTGTTTTTTTATTTCAAAATATTAAGGGTGTACAAATGTTTTAGGTTACAGAGATCATTTTTGTTATGCTCGAGTCCTGGATATAGATGTGCCCATCACCCAAATAATGTTCATGGTATGCATTAGGTTGGTTTATTCCCCTTCTCCTTCTTACCCCCTGCTTGATTCCCACTGAGTTTTACTTCCCTCTACGCACATGTATGCTCATCAGTTTCTTCCAGTTTCATAGTGAGTACATGTGGTGTTTGTTTTTCCATTCTTGATATACTTCACTTAGAAGAATTGTCTCCAGTTCCATCTAGATTGTTGCAAAAGGTATTAAATTAATGTTTATTATAGCTGAGTAGTACTCTATGGTATACATATACTACATTTTATTAATCCTCTCAGGAATTGACAAGCACTGGGGTTGCGTGGGTAGAAATATAATGCAGGCAGACAGACATTCCAGAGCACTCCCATAGGAATGGCCCCGGGCCTCAGCCCCCCACTGCTCAGCATGCCTACGGTGGTGAGTGGGCTCAGAATGTTCACCCACATAAAGAGAAAACTAGTTTAGGGACATCTAAGTAAAATTCAGCAGTTTAGCAGAGACAGGATATCAGGAGAGTTAAAAAGGATTAAAAATTATCCTTGAGCCTCCAGACAGTCTAGCCTGAAGGTAACTGGTTCTCTCCCAACCCCTAAGGCATCTTTGTTACCTACTTGAGAACTGTTCTATGATTTAGTGCCACCACCCTGACTACCATTTTGGTAATCAAAAGACCACTGGCATGATTGAGTCATGAGACTATTAACTATTTACCTCTTCATTGTGGAAACACATGCCCTAAAATCTTAATAAAATCTCTTGAGAATTCAGTTCAGGGAGGCACCTATCAGCCTTGCTACAAGCTGACATAGACCCATCCCTCCAGGGTCTCAGTAGACTTTTTCAGGGAAATTCTGCCTGTTAATTTCTCTGTGCCATTTTCCCCTCTGCCTCTGGACCCCAAGAGGGTGGGAAAGTCCCCTCTTGGGGAATTCTCAGTCCACTGTGTTGCAGCAGCTCCCTCTTGCACCTCAACAGGGTTGCTTCTACATCTTTGCAATGCAAATTGTGCTGTATAAACATTCAAATGCAGGTGTTTTTTTGATTAAAAATCTTTTCTTTTGGGTAAATACCCAATAGGGGACTGCAGTATCAAATAGTAGCTCTACTTTTAGTTCTTTGGGGAATCTCCATACTGTTTTCCATAGAGGTTATATTGATTTGCCATCCCACTGACAGTGTATAAGTGATCTTTGTCTCTGCATACATGCTGGTATCTATTGTTTTTAGCTTTTTAAATAAATGACATTCTAAGCGGAGCAAGATGATATCTCATGTGTTTTTAATTTTCATTTCCCTGATGATTAGTTTTCATATATTTATTGACCATTTTTCTTTCTTCTTTTGAGAAACTTCTGTTCATGTCTTTTGCCCACTTTTTAATAGGGTTGTTTGGTGTTTTTTGTTTTTGTTTTTGTTTTTTTTTCTTGCTCATTTGCTTGAGTTCTTTCTAAATTCTTGTTGTTAGCCTTTCATTGAATGTGTAGATTGCAAATATTTTCTCCCATTCTGTAGGTTGCCTATTTGCTTTGTTGATTGCTTCCTTGGCTATACAGAAAGCTTTTCACTTTAATCAAATACTAATTTTTAATATTTATTTTTGCCATGATTGTCATTGGGATCTTTTATAAATTCTTTGCCTAGGCTGATATCTAGAAAAGATTTTCCTACATTCCCCTCTAGAATTCTTATGGTTTCATTCCCTAAAGCTAAGTTTTTTATTGATCTTGAATTAATTTTTGTGAGTGGTGAGAGATAAGGGTCGTATTTCAATCTTCTCCATCAGTTATTTTTTTAGGAAACAAGAAAACATCATATAAATAGTGTTATCATTTGCCAGAAACATAAGCTATTATACTTTTCCCCTTGGGTCCTTGAAATTTATAAGAAAGAGCGAAATGTTGACTCAAAGGTCTGATAAAGAGAATCTGTTCATAAAAACATCTGTGCCAATTTGTCATGAGGGCCTTATACAATCTAGTCTACAATTTAGAATAGATTGCATGTAAAATTAAAGCCCATTGATTTCAGCTCAACAACTATTCAGGGAATCCTTATCTGCAGAAGATCAAACATATCCATTGTATGAAAAATTAAGAAAAATACATATCAGAGGGTAACTTTTAGGACCAATAGCAGTGTACCCAATCTGTAAAATTTAAACATAAGACTACAGTAGAACCTCTGCAAATTGACCACCCAAGGGACTGTAACAAACTGTTCAACACACAGAGGTGATCAACATAAAGAACTGGGCTTACTGTGCTGATACATACATGTAGTTCTTATCTGGTCTAGGGAAACTAGGTTATGTTAAGGAGGTGGTCAATGTAGGGAAGTGGTCAACTGTGGAGATTCTACTGTTTATTATTTCCTGCATTTTATTGTTATGCACACATGGATTCCAGTCAGCATTCTTCTCCAGATGTGGTTAGGGGTGTGTTCACTTTAGCCGCGTTCAACTAGGCTTGCCTAGGGGCTCCTTTCACAGTTGGATGTCAGGAGTTGATTGAGTAATATAATCCTATTTTTAAATATTAAGGTAATACTGTAGAAGCGATAGTAGTGGAGAGTTTCCTCTTCTGTACTCTGGGTTTATCAAGTAAACCTGGCATGTGTGCTATCCCCACGTCACCGAGGGCTCTAGCCTCAAGGAAGCCATGTGTTGCTCACTGTCACCAGGGACTGCTTTCTCTAGGAAAGCAGTTGATGATCCTTCAGTTGGGATGCCCCTCCTTGTGAGAAATAGATTAAACACAGAAGGCTCATAGATAAATCTGTGTAATTGGAGAACAGCCCGAGTGTTGGTCTCAGCCACCTGTGTCCTTGCTGACAGCAGAGATGCTGTCAACACGTGACTTCTTATAAATGTTTCTAGAACTTGTTTTCATGACTGATCACTCAGCTTTCTGTAAAATCAACCCTGGTTGGAAAGACAACCTTCAGAAGACTTTTGACTTATCTGTGGTTTCTGTGATTTGAAATCAAGAGCACTGAAGTTTGGTGTATAAACACAAGGGTTCCCAATGAATTATCCATCTGGATTCCCAGCACTTAAAAATCAGTTATTGGAATTTCTTTACCTGCAGGTATAATGTAAGATTATATATGCATGTTAGATTACAGACAGCCCTAAAAGGCTTAATAAACAAAGTGTAACTGTCCTGACTGCAAGATTCACTTAATACTACCTCTTTGAGAAAACATGACAAGAGGGCCAGACTTCAGAAGTGACATGTCCAATGCCCAACATACTGGGAACTCTGGTATTTGTCTTCTACAACTTGACTTGCTATAGAACTCTAACAAGGTCAAGAGCTTTGGGGGGGTGGTTAAATTCTTAAATGGAGCACAAGAGTTATTTAAAGGGTGAGTTCTTAGGGAATAAGAGCTAAAGAGACTTGAGAGCCCGGACTTGGATAACAATCTGATGTAATTCTTTCATTGGTCAGGCCTTCCCTATAATTTCCTTCTTTTATTCTACAGCTTTAACTTCTTGGAACTTGTCAAAAAGCCTTGTTACTCACAATGTAGATACTTTAAGACAAAAGGGAAGAAAGGAAGTATTCCTTCAGGCAAGAGCTAAGTTGAAATGTTTATGCCCCCCATATTAAAAAATATTAGAGGCAGAAAAATATTGATACAATCATGCTTTGGAAAATGATCAGTTCCTTAAAAGCTGAATATACACATATCCTTATGACCCAGAAATTCCACTTCTGAGTTTATATCCAACAGATATACATAAGTATATTCACCAAACGAATGTATTGAAATGCTCATGGAAGTATTATTCATAATAATTAAAGATTAGAAACTGCATAAATGTTCATAAAACACAGAAGGGATATAAAAATTGTGATATTCATGTGATAGAATACAGCAACAAGAATAAATAACATGCAATCATACAAATACAATGAATGAATATGAATGGATGAATCTTACAAATACAATATGGAATGAAAGATACCACACACAAATGATTACATATTATTTACATAAAACATCAAAGCAGGTAAAATTAATGAGTTCTATTAGTAGTAGGGGTTAATGGTTTCCTTTGGAAGTTGTAATGACTTGGCAGGAAGTCCTGGAGGATGTCCTGGACAATAATTTTGTTTCTTGGTCTGAGTACTGGTTATGGGCATTGTAAACATTCCTACTAAATGAGATATGCACTTTTCTGTATGTATATTATACTTCAATAAAAAACTTGTGTGGGCAGTGCCCATAACTCAGTGGGTAGGGTGCCGGCCACATATACCAAGGCTGGTGGGTTCAAATCCAGACTGGGCCTGCTAAAGCACCAATGACAACTGCAACAACAACAACAACAAAAAAGCTGGGTGTTGTGGCAGGCGCCTGTAGTCCCAGCTACTTGGGAGGCTGAGGCAAGAGAGTTGCCTAAGCCCAAGAGTTTGAAGTTGCTGTGAGCTGCACTCTACCGTGAGTAACATAGTGAGACTCTGTCTCAAAAAATAAACAAATAAATAAAAATAAAAAACTTGTGTGTGTATCTTGTTTTCTTTTGATCTTATAACATATAAAAAAAATGATTGCTTTGCACAGCTGGTTGGTATAACTTACTTTCAGGTAAACAATCCTCCCCTTACTTGTAAGTAACTAGATCTTATCTCATTGTCATTTTAGTCTCCCTGATATTCAACCTCATTGCTCAGAGAAATCTCAGAATCAGTTACCTTGACCCTTGCCTCTTGAATAATTCCCACAACCCTTTTCCCTAAATGTAGCTTCATCATCACCTCCCTATCACCCTTATATTGAAATATTGCCCCAGGGGTAATAGGAACACCTGTCAGCTCAAGTTTTAAGCTGTCAGACCACCTGTGTCTTTTATCCTGCACCTCCCACTCTGAATCTACACCTTTAGCACTGACACCCGAGGGCACAGGCTCTCAGCAACTGCGTGAATCAGCCCCCTTGGGGGCTGGTGTACACCTCAGGGATTGGCCCTTCTGCCTCTCTGAGGCTATGCTAGCTCCCTGTAGAAGAGATCAGAACCTCATTACCCCTCCCTGTCCTTGCAGCAAACACAATAAAGCAAAATAATTACGAATTCTACATCCAATCACATGTTGGCCACAACTCAGCATTTAGCATTTATAAATGTGCTGATCTATCATCTGGTACTAATCTGGTTCTTTTTTGTATAAAGAAAAATATCACAATAAATTCAATGAGCTCTCATGAGAACTGTCCAAATCAAAAAGCTTTCTGTCTCTATTGAGTCCACAATGCCCTGTTTAATGAACTAGCTGTGCTAAGCAGTGGCTGAACAACTGATTTTACACTCATGGAAGCCTGAGTTGGGCTTATGAAGAATATGAAGTAAAATAGGACTAAATTCCTAGACAGTTCTGAGTCTCTCCAACTCCAGAGGTCCTGTTTTCCAGAGGAAAAAAATGGAAGGACAAACGTTTACTCTCTGTGTTACTCTATCGTGTATGTGAAGAGAAAGGCATCTGTCCTTCCTAGAATGGGGCTACTTCGCATTTTAAAATAATTAAAAATGAACAAGCTCAGTAATTAATGCAAACAAAAGTTAGTCTCTGAAAGTCTCCACTAGATCTCCGTGTCTGCAAATTCCCTTTGTCTTTTCTGTAGCGGTCACGTAGGGGACAGATCCTGTCTGGAAAGTGGTTTAGTAAATAATAGAGAAGAGTGAATGACCCAGAATTAGAATACTAATACTAATACTAAACATGAGTCAGAGAATACTCAAGTTTCTTAAATTTGAAATATCTTTACTTAAAGGTTAAATTACACTGGGAATCTTATTTCAACACACACAGTGAACGTAATAAACTACATATTCCTACACACACAAGGAGGAAGCGCAACTGTAAAAATGGGAGCTTTGTTTAGACCTCAGCTTCTGCTCACGCAGAAGTTGCCAGTGGTGAACCAGCTAAAGACAGCCAGGTCTCTGTCCAAACGTGTCAACCTCAACGTTCTTCCTTCCACCATTATACTCCTTTGTATACAGAAGACCTTTTAGTCTGCCCTAATTATAAATAACCCTATGTTGATATTAAGCCAGAAAAGCTATTGCTTTAGTTTTTTATCAAACAAGAGATTCTGCAGAAATAGACCTAAAGGTGTTCCTTTAGGGATTGGTCACTGTGCAGCAGAAAAGATCCCCAGAAGAAGGGGCGTGTGCTGCTGACACATTTCGCTTCCTGGGCATTTTTTCCTTGAGTTTTATGTTAGGAGACAAACATCCACTCCCTTTCCAAACTCTTCACCCCTCATAGGCTTTGCATTTGACTAACCCCAGTAGACCCCACCTGACCTTGGTTTTGACAGTTCAAATTTTAAACAGGCAAGATTGTAACACCTCTCTTGCAATCCCATAAGGCCCTATGTGATTTGCCCCCATCCCACTCTTCCTTTTGCCTCTGAGTTCATCTCCTATTACTTTCCGACTCAATCAAATACTTTCCCCAAGACCACCAAGTCTCCCTGGTTTCTGAAAAATTTCCACTTCAGCCTCAGCCTCAGGGCCTTTGCACTGGCTGCTCTCTCTGCTTTCTTCCCCCGGCAAGTCCTCCTCTAAATGTCTGTGTGGATCACTCTACTGCCTTCCATTTTGTCTTATTCAAATGTCACCTTAGTGATGACTCCCAATGCTTACTATCTCCTTTACTTTAAACTATTTAACAACATCTATCAAAATATGTACTTTATTTACTTTTCCCCTTTATTTCCTGTTTCCTCTTGCATGAGTTACATGAGAACAGGAATCTTGGCCTCTTTTTGCCTTCTTTCTGACATCTAGTAGTATGTACTTAGCTCAGAGAAGGTATTCAATTCAATCAGTTGTTGATTGGATGAATGAATGAATGGTTTAGTTAGGCACACCTACTAATGGGCTTCTGTCTTGTCCCCTTGGCCTGAATCCTGCTTTGGCAACTCTCCTTCAAAATTGACACCTCGAGGATGAGCCCCAGACCTCTTTATTTAGGACTTAGATCCTGAACCGAATTCCTACCTGGGAGTGTTGTCTCCTAACAGATTTTTGGTGACTTTGATTAATTAAAGTTTTTATTTCCTGAAAGTGACCTCTTTCCTCCTTTCTCCATCCTTCTTTATCCATTCCCCTTGATATAGAGATATTTTCCAAGATTCAGCCTGGAGTCTTCTTGTTCTTTTATCTGGCATGCTCTCCCTGAATGATCTCAACCAAGGCTTCCACTGTCACCTGTAAAGCAAATCATTCTTGAGTAGTCTCTAAAACGGGCATTCTAACCACTTGCTATTCATGACTGAACAGCATTCTATCTAGAATGTGGGTTAGAACCCACATTCTAACCACTTACTATTCATCACTGTGAAACTATTGAAATTAGTCCCATTGATAAGCACCTTCTAAACCAAATTCATCATTCTGCCAGAAGGTGTTTCTACTCTCTCATTTACTGTATTCACAAATGCCCCCGAGCACACACATCACTCAGAGAGAAATCTTTGTCTAATGGAGTTAACTCTCTCCTATCCTTCACCATTCCAGGAGCACAGCAGTGCAATCCAGTCAGCTCCACCTCCACACTGTAGCCTGCAACTATCCCCCAACCTATGCCGCCAACTGTCTTTTCATTTAAGCCTGCCTCTGCTCCTTCACATGCATTTGCAATTCCTGCCAAACAGGGTGCCCTTGCTTCAGGTTCCCACCTGTCATGCACTCATGCACTTCCAGTTCAGTTAACGTCCTACGGCGTACGGTAATCCTAAAGAGCTCCCTCTCTGGATGAAGTTCAAACTCTTGGACTACCTTTCAAGTGGTGTTTGCCTCATACCTTCACACGTACCCCAAACTCTGGCCACCCTTTTCACTTACGGTTTTCAAATACACTATTAAGCCCCTATGCCATTCTAAAATTCTGTTCTCCGCATCCAGAACATCCTCCTCCATTCTTCTACTTTATCTGCTGAACTCCCCCACTTACTGGTTCAGGCCCAGCTTGAAATTCAGTTCCTTTCCATATTTTTCTCCATGTCCTCCCCTGTCACCTCATCAACAGAGTCCACTGCCCCTCATCTGTCTTCCCGCAGCTCTCTGTAGATGCAAACACTTTTAGGGCTGAAGCTTCATCTTCTTCAGGACCTACCTGAGCTTGCCCCATAGTAGGTGCTCGATGTGATTGTTCATCTCAAATATTCACTGAGTCCTTGCTGTATACTGGGCACTGTTTTAAGTGCTGACAATACAATGCTGAAAAAAATAAACACAATCCCCACTTTCACAGGGCCTATAGTTTACAGGGTATTGTCACAGACAACCACAATAAAGAAACAAGTGTTTCTTTAGCTTTTTTGTATTTCTGGTGTCTTGCATAATCTTTATGAACCCAAGAAAATAACTTCTTAAATGTAAAATTGCTAGTTTTCTGAGCTACTAATTAATGCATGATTATCAAATGGTAAGTTCAAAAATAAAAACAGAAACTTAACATTATAGTTATCTAATGCCTATTTTCCCTTTTATTGTTTTTGATAAAGGAGGAAGACTGAAAAAGACCTAGAACAATATGGTAAATGCATAAAGATTAGGGCGCACGGACGTGTAAGTGTACTTTCTGGGGCAGTTGAGGGATGTAAGTGAAAGATGACTCTGTATCAGGAGAGGTTAAAGGGGGACCACGCTGAGAAAAACAGCCAAAGGTTTACGTTACGATCTTCTCTTACAATTTTGACAACTTTCCTGATGGTCCCAGAAATCACAGGTTTTGTGTTCAATATCCTGCAACATTCCTGAGCTTTCAAGCAGCTGTCTAGATTCTTCCAGGCACAGTTTAGTCTGCAATTGCATTGTCAGGCAAGCTGAACAAAGGCAGCCTCTCAGTCCTGCTGAATATGTGGATGGCATTAATTAATTTAGAAAAGGGGGAGGCAACTTCAGATTTGTTTTTTTCGGTAATTAAATTTACATAAAATTTTTCTGTAGAAAGAAAATACTTTATAAATTGCTTGGTAAGGCAAATCTTCATAACATATGTTCCTTGATTTAAAAAGGTAATTTACTCTTCCCATTTCTCTCACCTAAAACTATGTAATCCCAATGTAACTGCTAAAACTATGCTGTTAAAAAGGCTGAGTTAAATCTTGTGGGCAGGTGGTGGTTTGTACATGCCAAACGCTAATCAGGCTTAGAGTCATACCAAACAGCTTGCTGACATTGCTAGGCATGACAAGAACGCCCGAGTGGCACTTTTCTCTGAGAACCTTTCTCTTGCTCAAGTTGGAAGGCCCCAGAACACAACCTACTCATCTGCTCCTGAGGACTGTTAATGAGAACTTGGAATTGAGAACCAGCCAGAAGCGCTTTGCTCTCCTTTCCTGGTCCCCACCATTCCTTGTACTTGGTCACATCTCTGAGCATGACAAACAGCATTGGTAACATTTCCTGACCAATGTCCCAGTTCCCAGTTAAGGCTCTTCCAAGAAATCCAAACACTAAGTCCTCTGTCATCCTTCCAGCTCCATTTCATCCCAGTTAAGGGTTTTTTTTTTTTTTGGCTGTAGACACAATTTCTTTGAACATAACATATCAGAAAAACTCTGCGTGATATAAATAATGAGGGATGAACTTAGATATGAAAGTGTGAATATTTCAAAACTAAATCAAATAAGAGGCCAGAGAATTGATTTCAAATGAGAAAAACATGAGTGTTAACATTGTTTGAGTCTCTAGGATGTGCCTGGTACTGTGCTAAGCATTTACATATATTGTTTCATTAAATCATCTAACCGATCTTCCTATGAAAAATGTTCTGTTAATATTCTCACTGTGCAGCTGTGGGAGGAGATTTAGAGACAGCATGTAACTTAGACAAACATATATACCAAGTAAATGAAGAAGCAGAGACTTGAATCTGACTCTAGAAAATGCCAAAAGTATGACTTTTAACAGCTTTGAGAATTGCTCTTATTAATTCCTAGAATCAATAATATTTTAATAAGTATATAAGCATTCACAAGAGGGTCTTGAATGCTTGTATAACATTCATTGACTCCAGAATAGTGTCCTCATAAAAGACAATGTTCTTTTCAAAAGCCTTATTAAAAATAAATCGACTTCAGCAATTCGCCCCTAAAGTGTGTTCCACATTTCTACCTGTTAACAATTGGAGGACTTGATGGCAGAGGCCACAGCATTTGCTTTTTGTGCTCTGTACCTCTTGTCCAGGCTCACCCAAGTCTGGAGGAGGCCAGACCACCCAGGGGGAATCCCAACAGTGCCCGCAACTAGTTAATCACTTTAAAGATGCCAGTTTAGAGATGTCTTGTCGGAAAAATAGTACCATCACACACTCTTTGTTTTTTTTATTGAGACAGAGTGTCACTACGTCACCCTCAGTAGAGTGCTGTGGCATCACAGCTCACAGGAACCTCAACCTCTTAGACTTAAGCAATTCTCTTGCCTCAGCCTCCCAAGTAACTGGGACTATAGGTGTCCGCTACCACTCCTGGCTACCTCACACACCCTTGTGCCTTTCTTCATTAGGAGATGATTATTAAATCGTGTTCAAACCCCTAAACAAGAAATTTCAAAATAAATTAGAGCAGAATAACTTTTAAATGAACATTTTTGGAATACTTATTATGTGTCAAAAGTGCTGAGCACATTACAACATTTCATTCCATTCCCATAAAACCTTTATTTTTTATTCTTCTCATTTTATAGACAAGAATATTGAACCCTAAAGAAGTTTAACTATTTGCCCCACTGTCTTATAGCTATATGCATCAGAGCCTAGACTTAAACTTGAATCTATATATCTACAAAGCATTCACTCACCCTTTGTTCCTTGGCAAGTTATAATAGTATATAATTATTGGGTACACAGTGATATTAGGCTGTATGTATACAGCGCGGATGACTGAATCAGTCTAATTAGCATATCACCACCTTAAATACTTATCATTTATTTTTCCTGTCTAGAAAAATAAATGATAAGTAAATCTAAGTCTCTCTCCCACAGCTGCACAGTGGGAATGGTTGGTTCCCTTTGACCAACACCCCTCAGGCTTTGTAACCACTCTTCCACTCCCCCCTTCTGAGTTCAATCATTTCAGATTCCATGTATAAGTGAGAACATGCTGTATTTGGGGGGACCTGGCTTATTTTTCTTAGCAGAGGTTCGTCTATGTTGTTGCAAATGACAGAATTTTCTGCTTTTTAAAGCGTTTTACAGTATTTCATTGTGAATATATGTCACATTTTTGTATTTATCCATTCATGGACACTTGAGGGGTTGATTCCAGAGCTGGCTATTGCATGCACTCATTTGGGGTGCTATGTCACCTCTCATGCATTTGTGATACTGTGTTACCTCTTATGGACATGTGCTGCTATGTTTTCATATGGAAAAGGGACACTTCATGAAGAACCAATAATTGGACATATTATGAGTTTGCATGTGGGAATGTGTGTTGCAAAGGAGAGTTATCTATTACATACTATATCAAAGTTGAATATAAAAATAAAAGATTTTTCAGCCAGGCGTTGTGGCAGGCACCTGTAGTCCAAGCTACTCGGGAGGCTGAGACAAGAGAATTGCCTATGCCCAGGAGCTGGAGGTTGCTGTGAGCTGTGATGCCACAGCACTCTACCAAGGGCAACAAAGTGAGACTCTGTCTCTAAAAAAAAGCAACGAAAAATAAAAGATTTTTAATAATTTTATTGTAGGGACAAAAGAGGGGATTATGAAATATAATTTTCTCTTGGCTCCATCAAGAGCTAATTTTTTTTTTTTTTTTTTTTTTGAGACAGAGTCTCACTCTGTCGCCTAGGGGCTAGAATATAGTAGTGTCATCATAGCTCATAGCAGCCTGAAACTCCTGGGCTCAGATGATCCTCTTGTCTTAGCCTCTAGAGTAGCTGGTAACTACAGGTGCACCCAGCTAATTTTTCTATTTTTTGTAGAGGTGGGGTTTCCCTCTTGCTAAGGCTGGTCCCGAGTGATCCTCCCACCTCAGCCTCCCAAAGTCCCAAAGTGCTAGGATTACAGGGGTGAGCCATCACATCTGGTCTATTTCCTGGATTTCTTTGGAAAGAAATTCATCTGTATTTCATCAATTTACAATTTTTTAAATATTTGACATCGACCTTTCTCATAGGAGTGTTTTAAGAGAAACTAAGATATGAAATAATTACTGTGATTTTTTCCTCAAGTATCTTTATTACCTTCATAGCAAACTTTATTCTTTAAGCAAGGACTTGCTTCTGGAGATTTCCAAGGAGAAGCACAACATGACCAAATTACTTCAGTGGGGGGGAGGGGTCCTACTAGTAGAAATATTGAATGGGTAGAAATGAGTAAACTTTCTTAAGTACATTGATGTGATAGTGAGGTTGTAAAGAATCTCTAAACACAGGAAGCTGGTGTGAGCTGAGTGAAGGAAGACTGGTAAAGAGAACAGATCATGCAGGAGGATGAAAGGGGGAAGACTCCTGGGGGCCTAGCAGGCAGGCTGGGGATACCATTTCCCCTCATTGCTTTTTTTCTGTCTTAGAAATCTGAAAACAATGTGATTATATGAAATTCCAACCAGAGGTGACATAAGATTTGATGGCAGTGCTATCATCTTACACGTATTAAATAGGTATGTATTCATTATCCTCTTAGAACCAAAAACATATAATAGGTGATTCAGAAAAACTTTTTTCCAAAAAGTTGTTCCAAATATTTCAGGAATTATCTAGAATGAAGAGCATCATGTGGAGTCCCGTCAAGGGCTGCAGGCTGTGCTGGTGGCCAAGAGGAAGGCATGCAAACTTCTCAGGTCACTTTTGTACCCCTTCTCTCTCAAAAGGAATCAGATGAGGATTTGAAAATCAGTTATAAGACTCAGTGTTTGGCCTTGGCCATATTGTATAAATTTACCAAGTCATGGTTTTCTCAATTATTAGACTGAAATAATGATAGTACTAACCTCGGAGAGATCTTATGAGCATTAATTGAGTACACTCTATATACAGTCAAGGTTTATATTTTAGTGTTTAGTACATTTTAGCTCTAATAGTATCAGTTATTCTATGTTTGAAGGATGAAATCTGCTATGACATATTGTAAAGGTCAAAGGGGATATGACCCTGTAAAGGTAAACCTAAACTTAATCACTTTTAAGGATACAGGAAAACCTCATTAACTAATATTTAATTATTTACTTTTCTAATTTGGAATTTAGAAAGAACCTTGAATCTCTTGAACTAGAAAGACTTTTGAGAGAAAATAGCTAACATGCCATAATACCAAATCAACATTGTGACTGAAATTACACGAATGAAGAGCAATGTTTAAAAAGGAGGTCTGGGCTCAGCACCCGTAGTAGAGTGGTTAACAGCGCCAGCCACATAGACCATGGCTGGTGGGTTCGAAACCAGCCCAGGCCAGCTAAGCAACAAGTGCAACAGGAAAATAGCCAGTGTTGTGTTGGGTGCCTGTAGTCCCAGCTACTTGGGAGGCTGGAGCAAGAGAATTACTTAAGTCCAAGAGCCTGAAGTTGCTGTGAGCTATGACGCTACAACGCTCTACAGAGGGTGACATAGTGAGACTCCATCTCAAAAAAACAAAAAAAAGAGGTCTGAAATTTCTGTGTAAATACTGATGCAGCGAGGATAGTATTTTTTAAATTTGTCAACATTACTCCTTGTTACTATGCATGCAGAGTCTCTAATTTATTTATTACAAAACAATCTCTTTCTGCTTTGTTCTTCATCTTTCATAGGCAGAGAATCAGAAGCCAAATTGTCCTCACTGCGTCGCAGACTGTGTCACGCATTCCCTTGTGGAGCACACAAGGTTCTCCAAAACCTCACTCCTACTATGGCTCTCATTTCATCCTTCTGTGTTCTGCTCCTAACACGTACTCCAAGCCCACTCTTTCCTCACTTCCTATCCCCCAATTGCTAACCACTTAGTTAGATTAAATCCTCTCCTCTACGCTCATATAGTCCGCAGAGCAGTTCCTCTATCACTGCGCTTACTCAGCTTTTGTCCACAACTGAGTTACTGACACCTCGACTGACAATTCAAGTCCCAGCTAGCTCATTGATGGCATTGCTACGTCAGTCAGGGCTCCTGGGTGCAGGCAATAGCAACTGACGCTGGTGAACTCACCCCAACAGGTAATTTCCTGAACATAGAGTAGCTCATAGAACTGACAGAAAGGTGAGGAAGCTCGTCTCCAGGAAACAGGCAAGAATCAAGAAAGGCTGGACAGCCACCGTCATGCACAGCAACAATCTTGCTGCTTGCTTTGAGGTCTGTGGTTGAACTCAGTGGTCAGAGTTAGATTCATGATCTTTCTGCTCTATCCGCAGGTAACTGGGCATTGTCAACTAACTTCGTGTTTGCATCGTTGTTTCAAATCCCAGACAGCTGCATCTCTTTGACTGACCTGAGTCATGTGTCCACACTCAGTAGTCGTTAAGGTGTAGCCTCCTAACCCGCAGCATCAGTATTACCTGAGAACTTGTTAAAATGTAATTCTCAATCCCCCTGGGGATGAGGCCCAGCAACCCATATTTTAAGAAGCTTTCCGTGTGATCCTATGGATCCAATCCTACTAAGATTGGATAACTACTGTTATAACTAGAGAAGGGTAGGAGGAAGTGGCATTTGGTTGCTTCCGTTCCATAGTGGCTAAGGGATTACCAAAGGAGAAGAAGGATGTTGAGACATTTCTTCAACTTGAATTCTAATGTATTTATTTGCTGGTGTATGTGTAACATGGAGAAAAATTCAGAGATCTTTCTTGTTTCCTGATTGTTAATAAGTGTACTATTTTTTCTTTCTTTTTAATAGATGGACAATTGGGGTGAAACTTTCTAAGGATACCAATGAACATTTTTTAAAAAATTCTTTTCTATTCCCTCTCATTTCTCAATGGTCATTTCTTAGAATGTGGCAATGAGAGGCCTGAATATATGGATGGAATTTGTCTTTTTTTTTTTTATTAAATCATAGCTGTGTACATTAATGCAACTATGGGGTATATTGTGCTGGTTTTATATACAATTTGGAATATTTTCATCGAACTGGTTAACATAGCCTTCATGGCGTTTTCTTACAGACTTCATTCTGAGATGACTAAGCAAGAGTCAGTGACTTCACTGGAGATGTTTACGAACCTGAATGGCATTGGCTTTCTTAGACAGGCATTAATATCTTCATAGAAAGGCCTCACTTTTAGTCTGAAAGGATAGTAATGTACAGGGTACATCCAAATCCTGAGACAGTGTAGAGATCGGTGGGGATGATCGGCAACCTCTCTGGCTGTATTTCTTCCGAGTTCATGATACTAATGTATAGAGCTGCCTCCCTCCTACTTATCAGTTTTCATTCCTCCATCTGCTTCCTATTTCCTTGAAATTTGTTTACATCTCATGTTGGTGGTTATTCTCAGTTCCACTAAACTGTAAATTCTTGGGCTCAGTCTGCTATCTTCAAGCAGAGACATGCTATTTTTTACTTCTGTGTTTATAGTTGCTGGTTTTAAAGTTTTGCAATTATGATTTTTTTAGAACACCTTCACCTTTGTTATTTTATCCCTATCATGCTCTGCAGAAGTAAGTGAGAATGATATGAATTTTCAGGTCTAGTTTCTAGGTGATAAAATCAAATGAAAAGGAAGTTAAAGGATCAAAAATGAATTGGGGAATAGGACCTAGGTCCCCTGATTTCTGTCATAGTTTGGTTTCCACTAAATGACGCCATCTTGTTCAAGAGAATTGAATTTGGTTTCAGGAGAGCTCAATTTAAATTCTGGCCTTCTTATTTACTTCATGGGTGACAACCAGAGACCTGGCTTCTGCAATTATAATTGAGGGGTATGATAATTGCCCTACTTATGTACTCTTCACAAGCTGCTATGATTAATACAATGAGATGTTTGCAAAATTGTCTCATAACTTATATAATTCAATATGCATGCTAAATATAATTTTCCTAAATAATTAACGTGTACATACTTTAAACATTTTTATATTTAAAGTAGATTGTGTAGAAGAGATATTACAAGACCAGGCACAGTGGCTCAAGCCTGTAATCCTAGCACTCTGGGAGCCTGACGCAGGGGGATTGCCTGAGCTCACAGGTTCTAGACCAGCCTGAGCCAGAGCGAGACTCCATCTCTAAAAATAGCTGGGCATTGTGGCAGGCACCTATAGTCCCAGCTACTTGAGAGGCTGAGGCAAGACAATTGCTTGAGCTTAAGAGTTTGAGGTTGCTTTCAGCTCTGAAGCCATGGCACTCTACCAAGGGTGACAAAAAGACTCTGTCTCAAAAAAAATAAACAAATAAATAGATAGTATATTCATATGCTTCTAAATTTAAAACAGTGAAAAAGAACAATACAGGAAAATGATTGAATCTACCACTACCCCCCAATCCATCTCATCTCTAATCTACTAGCAAAGAACAAGAGCAACTTCTCTCACATAACCTTGAAAATAGAATCGCCATTTTTTTTGTTTAATTTTTGCCATTCTAAAAATGAAAGATAGTAAAAATGGGTTGCTCTGGTTATCTATTATTGCATTTTAAAAGATCATAGCTCATATTGGCTTAAAACAGAACAAAATAAGACAATCACTTAGTTCACAAATCTTCAATTTCAGCAAGCTTGATGAGAGTAGCTCATCTCTGCTCCTAGTGGTGATACATGGGGCAGTTCAGCCAGGGCTGCAGGCTCTCCCATGATGATGACGCACTCACCTGGCTTGCTAGTCTGTACTGGCTGTTGGCTTCTGTCCATATGGGCCTTTCCACTAGGAGGCTTGTGCTTCCTGACAGCATGGTGGTTGAGTTTTAAGAGAAAAGAGACAAGAAGTAGAAACTACCCATTTCTTTAGCCTTGCCTCAGAAATTGGGACAGTAATATTTCTGCTGTATTCTGTTGATCAAGAAGTTACAAAATCCAGAATTGAGAAAAAGAAAGATAGACTTCACCTGCCAATGGGAAGAGTGTCAAATACTTCTAGGGCCATGTTAGAAACTATATGTGTGGTAGGGTTTGAATCGGCATCCTCTTTGTGTGAGTGCTGATGAGCATTCCTTTTAGAAACCTAAAGCTCATTTATATTACCTGTACTGGATTGTCTGTTCATATTCTTTATCTATTTTTCCTATTACTTTAACAGATATTTTCTTATTTTTTAAAAAGATGTTTATATAAGAGAGAGGTGACCCTTTCCTCTGTAATTTTAGTTACAAATAATATTTCTGACTTTATCATTTGTCAGTCTTTTGAATTGGCTCATCATATTTTTACCACCATGCAGAAGTTTTTGTTTTCTTTTTTTTTGAACATAGCTGAATTTTGCAATCTTTCCTAAAATGGCTTATGCAATTGAGTCTATCATTAGAAAGACTTGCCTATTTATAGGAGTCTACTTATGTTTTTACTTCGTATTTTTGTTATTTTATGTTTTATATTTAAAACATTGATTTATTCAGAATTAATTTACGTTCATGTATTCATGAAATATGTTTATTTTTTGAAATTAACTTGAGAATAACCTCCACTAGATCTCATCACTGCATCAAAAACAAGAACTTAAGAATATTTATGTTCTCCCATAAAACATGGTGCTAATTCAGTGCCTTTTTCAGCATAGTTACTACTAATAATATATTTTCTAACCTTAGATCTATCAAATAATGAATTATCAGTTGTAGTATTGTCTTCACTTACATTTCTAGAGTAAATCTTACTTGGTAATAATTTACTATTATTTTAAGAAACTACTAAGTTTCATTTGGTGATATTTTATTTCACATTTCTGCACTTCATTGACAAATGAAATTGGTCTCCATATTTTCCTTTGGATGTTATCATTGTCCTTATTTACTATTATCATTATTATACTTGATAAAATGCACTTAACGTCTTTTCTTTTTTCCTATGATCTGAAATAATTTAAGTATCACTGGAATTCTGTGTTCTCCAAATGTTCTGTAGAATTCTCCTGGGAATTATTTGAAGAGATAAAAGAAACTTCTGGATTACTTTTTGTGTATCTTTTTTGGAAATATATCTGCCTAGATTTTTCTATCTTCTGGATGAGCAAATTATATTTTTCCAGAGTATTATTTTTATGTAGGTTTTCAAAATTATTTACATAAAGTTAAACTTTGGAAAGCTCATATGATTCTATTTGTTTCCCCTTTTTTTAATGTGAATGTTCTTAATATTTGTGGACTAAGAATTTCCGAAGCTCATTTCCATAACCTGAAAGGTTAAATTATTCACTTCCATTTCAAGTTTTAAAAGGAAATTTTCTTTTAAAATATTAAGCTCTTAGGCTTTATTTAATTCTTGTCATAGAACTCTTCATGATAGATTTCTTCAGATAATAATTCTGTTCTCTTATGAATATTAATGTCTACTTTGGATTTAAATGGAAATCTTTCCTAGAAGGACATTGCTGATTATTTCCTGAGCATTTTAATATTCACATAAGGTCATGAGTTCCTCACCATCCCTCCCTGAGAGTGTGTAAGGCATAATTTATGGTATAAACAACTTTTCAAGAAAACTACACGGATTATATTTAATTTGTAAGGCCCCCAATAAGAGTCCATCAATTCAATCAACTTGCAAGTTATTAAACATTCTTTGGAACTTGGGATTCTATGTTAATCACTCAGATTTATAATTCCCAGTGTTTGCCTCACATACTTGAATAAACACATTCTTTTATTTTTCCACTGGACTTTTTCATTCCTTGGGGACAGTAAAGACCTAATTTATTTATTTAAAATGTTTGTTTTCACTTACATGAGGAAGAGAGAATATGTCTCACTACTTTAAAAACATTGAGGCAGCACAGTTACTGCTTTCTTCTTGAATCTTGCAGGGCTTGGCTGTTTGTTTGCAAAAACAAATGTTGTAACAGATGAGAAAACTGGGCTCTGGGAGACCTAGTGGTTTTCTCTGGGCCACAGTTATTAATAGCTGAGCTAAGCCTAGTGTCCAATCCCCTTTAGATCTTACAATTCAGTAGTGGAGACAAACGCACGAGGCAAATGCAAGGAGACCAGAGATCATGAAAACCACAGTAAAGGTTCTGACAAGATGAAAAGAGAGAGCAGATCATTTCAGACTGGGGAAATCTGCAGACCTTGTGAGGCCAGCTGGACCCGAACAGAGCCTTGAAGCTGTATCGGCTTTTGCAGGAGAATGGACAGTTCCCTGCCAGATAGACAACCAGGGACAAGACCCAGTACTCAATTGGGAACCAGACATTGGGGATGCTGGAGAAGGGGGGTTTGTGGCTAGACTGGGACAAAAAAATAAATAAACAAAAAAGGGAAAGAAGGTGAGGAAAGTCCCTGGAAACCTTTGAATTACTGGCTAAAGAATGAAATTTTTCTCTGTTATGGGAGGCTTTGGAGATGCTTCTCTTGGGAGAAAAAGCTGACTGGGTCTCAGTGGTTTCAGAGAGACTATCCATGCTTTGAACTGCTTGAAGTCTTTGCCTTGTGCATTTATCACTATTTATTTATTTTGTTTCTTTGTTTTTTTGAGATAGAATCTCACTCTGTTGCCCTGGGTAGAGTGTCATGGTATCATAGCTCACAGCAACCTCAAACTCTTCAGTTTAAATGATCCGCTTGCTTCCTCCTCTCGAGTACCTGGGACTACAGGCACCTGTCACAGCCCTCCAGCTAGTTTGTTGGGGGTTTTTTTTTGTTTGTTTTCCTATTTTTAGTAGAGACAGAGATGGGGTCTCACTCTTACTCAGGCTGATCTTAAACTTCTGATCTCAGGTAATCCATTCACCTCAGCTTCCCAGAGTGCTAGGGTTATAGGCATGAGCCACTGCACCCAGCCCTCTTTATTGCTTTTTAGAAGAAAAAAAATAAAATAAAAATTAGTCATTAAAACCACCACAGCAATGAAAGATTTATCTGAGCAGGAAATGACAGCAAAGGCAAAAAAATCCCATGCTGATCAATGAGGGCAAATTCCATGAAGCAACTGCACTCTAAGCCACGCTGGGCTGTTTTTTCTCCCTTGGGTTAGGCACAGATGCAAGTTAGCTCTGGAGAAACATCCCTGAGACTGAGATCAATATGATTTGATAATTTAGGCTCCAGAGAGAGAGAGTCCTAATATCTATGGTACTTCATAACCCTATTAATAAATAATAAAAGTAATAAACAGCTGTTAGAACAGGAGATAATTAATTGAACCTATCCACCAAGAATTTTTCAGTTCTTATGTTTTTGCGTGCGAAGTCAGTAAAGCAGCCAGTTACTCATTACCATGTGAAAAGTCCCCGAGGAGCCTCCCCGGTGAGATCAGAAATCTGGAGATTCTGTGGCAGAAGCATCCTGCAGCTTAGAGAACTTTGCCCAAAGTGGCCAGAAAGGCTCTGGGTATAAAATGCTTATGACAAAACACACTCCCACAAAATCTGCTTAATTATAAAGATGAGGGGCCAGGAGCACTGGCTTGCCCCAGTAATCCTAGCACTTTGGGAGGCTATGGTGGGAGGATCACTTGAGGTCAGGAGTCAGAGAACAGCCTGGGCAATGGTGCGACTCTGTCTCTACAAAAATAAAAAAACATATTAACCGAGCCTGGTGGCACATACCTGTAGTCCTAAGCTACTCAATAGGCTGAGGTAGGAAAATCACTTCAGCCCAGGAATTTGAAGTTGCAGTGAGTTATGATGATGCCACTGTACTCTAGCCTGGGTGACAGAGTGAGACTCTATCTCAAAATAATAATAATAATATAATAGAGATTTAATTTCATTACTGTAATTTTAACCTGCATATAATAGACATAGCCAAGGAAGCAGTCAACAGAGTAAAAAAACAACCTATGGAACAGGAGAAAATATTTGAGAACTATATATCTGGTAAAGGCTTAATATCCAAACTATCTGAAGAATTCAAACAACTCAATAGCAAGAAAACAAATAACCCAATTAACAGACCAGCAAAGGAGCTGAATAGACATTTCTCAAAATAAGTCATACAAATGTTCTATAGGTATGCGAATAATGCTCAGCATCACTAATTACCAGAGAAATGATGAGATACCATCTCCCACCTGTTAGAACAGCTTTTACCAAAAAGATGACAGATAAGCTAGATAAGCTACCAAAGGTATGGAGAAAAGGGAACCCTTTCACCCTGGTGGTGGAAATAGAATTTGGTGTAGTCATTATGGAAAACAATACAGAGACTTCTCAAAAAATTGAAAATAAAACTACCCTATAATCCAGAAATCCTACTTCTGGGTATATGTCCAAAGGAAATGAAATCAGAATGTCAAAGAGGTATCTGCTCTCAATGTTCATTGCGGCTTTATTCCCAGTATCCTAACCTGAAATCACACTAAGTGTCCATCACTTGGATGAAGAGATAAAAGAAAATGTGGCATATATACACAATGGAATATTATTTGACCCTTAAAAAGAAGAAAATCCTGTCATAACAGGGATAAACCTGGAGGATAATACAAAGGTCTGACAATTAAATTTATGAACCCATCCTAGAAAAAGTGCTATATATGTCATTGCTGAAAATCACTTGGGTCACCTTCAAAGTACTCCTCTTGGGGAACTATGTACCAATGCCAGCACCTAGTCCACCCTTCAGAACAATTTTGGAACTATTTTTCTGGAATGCCCATCAAATTATTCTGTTGTTGAATAATGGTCATCAAAATGTCTTCCTTTCAATATTTCCTTTATCTTCAGGTAAAGAAAAAAGTCACTGGGGGCCACATCAGGTTAGTAGGGAGGGTGTTCTAGTACCGTTACTTGTTTACTGGCTAAAACCTCCTGCACAAAAAGCGCTGTGTGAGCCGGTGCATTGTCATGATCAAGAACCGTAAGTTGTGGGTGAAAAGTTCAGGTCATTTTTATCTTTTTCACACAGCATTTTCAGGACTTCCAAATAGTAAACTTGGTTAACTATTTGTCCAGTTGGTTCAAATTCGTAATGAATAATCCTTCTGATATCAAAAAAGGTTAGCAACATTGTTCGACTCTTGATTTGGACTGATGGAATTTTCTGATCATAGCTGACTTCCAATGTGCAATTTGATGCTTTGTTTCAGGGTTGTATTGGTACACCCACGTTTTATCACCCATGATAACATGGCCCAAAACATCATTTTGCCTCTCCAAAAGGTCTTGACAAACTTTAACTCTTTTTGCTTTTGTTTAGCTGTGAGTTCCTTTGGGACCATTTTAGCACACATCTTTCTCAAGATAAGAATTTCAGTTAAGAGTTTCCTGAGTATTTCTCTATCAGTGATCTGCTATGCTTCTCAAAGTTAGCTGACAACTTTGATGCACAATTTGACAAATTTTTGCAATATTTTCGTTAGTTCCACGTGTTACTGGCTTCCCTGAGCTCTCTTCATCAGTGAAGCTTTCTTTTCCTTCAGAAAAATGTTTACTCCATTTGTACATTGCCATTTACTTCATGGTGTCATCCCCATAAATTTGGACAAAGATTTCACTTCCACTCTTCCCAAGTTGAACAAGAAATTCAATGTTTGTTCATTGCTCTAATTTAAGCTCCAACATTCTCACAATGGCACACAACATGCAACAACAATAATGAATAACACTCAGCAAGACACTGCCACACGTTGACTGGAGCACAGCTGTCAGACACTGATATACCAAGGTTATAAAACCTTACTGAGCTGTATGTACAGTACTGTCAGAATAAGTGCCCTGCAGTAAGTTCCAGAACTTGTCAGACTTAAGTGAAATAAGCCAGGCACATAAAACCAAATACTACAGGTTTTCACTTATATGTGGAATCTAAAAACATTTAATTTGTGGTCCAACAGAGTGGAATTGAGGTTCCCGGAGGACTGGGGAGGAGAATAATTCAGAAAATGATGGTCAGAAGTAAGTGAGGTGATACAGATGCTAATTAGCTCAATTTAGTCATCACAAAGTGTATATGTATTTCAAAACATTGTGTTGTACATGATGAACATATACAATTTATGTCAATTAAAAATTGTTTTTAATTTTTAAGTAACATATTTGATTGTATTCCAATGGTTTAATCTGTGTGTAATGGAGAGATTGAATTTGAATTATGTGTGAATTTTCATGATGATTCTGTGAAGAAAGCTATCAACACATTAAATTAGCTGTGTACACCATTATTGCAAAAAAATAGTAAGTCAACATTTCTCTGGACTAAATGGCATGAAAATGGTGCTTCTGAATTGAAGAATTAGTTCAACTGATATCAGTGTTCAGTTAAATAAAAAATTTTACTTTAAAAACCAGCTAGCATTCCTTTCTCATTCTAAAACATTTGTTGTCTTTTAAATGAATTCAGCCAGCTGCCAGCCTGTTCCTTCACATTAATCCTTTCAGGCATTTGAGAGGTTGTCAGAGCATGTCTTGACATTTCAAAATCATTAACTAATGGATTTTCAGTACAGTGTTGGAGAGGGGAAAGGAAAGCAGAAGAGGGGGGAGGGTGGGAAAGGAAAGAAGAAGAGAGATGGACTGAAAGAGGGAGGGATAGAAAAAGGAGAGAGAGAGCGGAAATTAATAAAACAACTAAAAATCCTGCAGAATCCTTTCTGTTCCTTTTGTTTGTTTGTTTGCTGTATGTTCCTATCCCAATAACATTTGTAAAGCATGTAGCAATATATTTTAAGGGCTATGATTTCTTAATATCACTTTATAATAATAATATCTCTTCTTCACAAAGGTTTCGATTTTAATTTGGAATTTTAAGCAAAGATAGATATCCACAGCAGCAAAACTGACAGAGGTGCCCTTTAAAGAACCAGAAGCCTTGTCGTTAGTGCACAGGCCTGAGTCCCATCTGCTCTTTGCTTAGCAGAAAATACACAGCAATGACAGGAGATTGGATTGATGCTCTATGAACTTCTCAGGCGGAAGGTCGTTCTGTGGAGATGCAGAAATGATGAAGGTCAGCAATTATTTTTAGTTTCATGGTTGGATTTTCTATGGATTTGTTTTTAAGTAAATCATAGTGACTATGTTATTTATTATTCAATAAAAGCAAGGAAAAATTCCTTCTTAACCAATAGAGGCAGATGAAATATTTTAAAACTCTCTTTGGAAGAATATATTGAAAAGAAGATGCTAATGAAGAAATAAGCAGAACTAAATACAACATATAATTGGTAGTTTATCAATGTCTTGGCATCAGCCCTGATGGCCAGATAGGTTGTTTTCTCATTAGATTTCAGTAAAAGAATTTTAGCTCTTGCCCACTAAACTATGAAAAACTGGAAGTTTAGGAAATAAACAATTTTGAAAACCGATCTGATTTCGATTCTCCTGTCTATTCTGTTACTACTTGCATTTGCACTTATTGAACAAGAGGCAGCAAATAAACAATGAGCCCCAGAGTTGGAATAGACGTTTCTGTATTTTCAAGCTTAAGTTGTTTTTTCTTGTTTGTTTATTTGTTTGTTTGTTTGAGACAGAGTCTCACTTTGTTATCCTCGGTAGAGTGCCGTGGCATCACACCTCACAGCAACCTCCTGCTCTTGGGCTTAGATGATTTTCTTGCCTCAGCCTCCCGAGTAGCTGGGACTACAGGTGCCTGCCACAACGTCCGGCTATTTTTTTGTTGCAGTTTGGCTGGCACTGGTTTCAAATCCGCCACCCTCGGTATACGGGGCTGGCGCCCTACTCACTGAGCCACAGGCACCACTCTGTTTGGGTTTTTTTAAATTTATATTTAAGTATTCAAATATACATAGCTAAATATTGACTAGCTTTTGGTTGAAGCAATAGGACAATATGATATTTGAATGGCAATTTTACCCTCTGAACCACATCCTCTTTATGAGGGGATTCTCCTCATTTTGGAGAGTTTAAATTTTTTTAAATATTTAAATGAATAATTATTTCATTAATCAATAATTTATATTATTTCTAATTATTTGAATTTCTTTGTGAGAGTCTTACAAAGTCTTTTGAATCTATAGGCAACTATTATACAATAATGGGAAAAATTGAAATTATTTTCCCAAGAAGTTTATAACTAATTTTATAAACTAAATATAAATATATAATGCAGGTCACTTTCCTACATCTCAGGAACTTCTACCACAAAATAAAAAAACTCAGATGGATAATTTTTAAGATTAATTTTTCTACTAAAATACTTATCTTTTTGATGTTTACATAGTTTAAATAGACCATATATGCATATATTTATATACTATTACCTGTTAATAGTATATAAACATGTTTATATGATAATACTAGTAGTATATAAGTATATGTTCATATACTTATATTTATATTTATATTCTTTTTACTTATATACTTATATTTATATATTATGTGCTTATATTTATATTCTTTTTAACCTGGTAGCCTACTTTAAGAGCCAATCTGAAGCAAAACTCCTTCAATATTAATAATGCTTCACTACCTCTACTTCTTACTATTTTTCTACATTTTAAATGGCTTTATCTGTTTCCATCTCTTTGGCTACAGAGGATGTCTCCTTTTGATTATCTGTAATTTGTCCAAACCACTGATGAGCTTTAATTATCCCAGTGTGTCTCTCCACTGAGGCAAGTTTGGTTCACTACATTCTGGGTTTGTTAAAGAAGAAACATGCATGCTTCAGAAGGTGAGGAGGAAGCCACCCAATGTGTTCTTGGCGATAGAGAAGCTGTTGTGTAAACACAAACAAAAAAGGTGAGAAATCAGTCTGGAAAAATAATTTGCTGAGTAGTTATATATGATAATTTGCTATTGCAGCCCAATTCATAATTGCTAAGTCATGGAAGAAGCCCAAGTGACCGTCGACCCACGAATGGATTAATAAATTGCGGTATATGTACACCATGGAATATTATGCAGCCTTAAAGAAAGATGGAGACTTTACCTCTTTCATGTTTACATGAATGGAGTTGGAAAATATTCTTCTTAGCAAAGTATCCCAAGAATGGAAGAAAAAGTATCCAGTGTACTCAGCCCTACCATGAAACGAATTTATAGCTCTCATATGAAAGCTATAACCCAATTACAGCACAAGAATTTGGGAAAGGGGTAAGGGAGGGAGGGGAGGGGAGAGGATGGGTGGAAGGAGAGTAATTGATGGACCCACACTTACGGTGCATCTTAGAAGGGTACAGGTGAAACTTACTACATGTAGAATATAAATGTCTGTACACAATAACTAAGAAAATGCCATGAAAGCTATGTCAACCAGTTTGATGAAAATATTTCAAATTGTATACAAACCCAACACATCGTACCCCATGATTGCATTTATGTACACAACCATGATTTAATACAAAAATAAATAAATAAATAAATAAATAAAAAGGGAAATTTTCCCCTGTCAGGCAAAAAAAAAAAAAAAAGCAAATGAAGCTGCTATAAACATTCATATACATATTTTTGTGTAAACATAAACTTTAATTTCTCTAAGATAAATCCTAGGAGTGTATTTGCTGGGTTGTATAGTAAGAAACTACCAAACTACTTTCCAAAGTGGTTATATCATTTCACATTTTATTCACAATAGCCAAAAAATGAAAACATCTCCACCCAAATATCCATCAACTGATAAATAGATAAAATGTGGTATATCCATTCAATGAAGTACTATTTGGCTATTAAAAGGAATAATGTACTGATATAAGCGAAACATAGAATACCTAAAGAAATATTATGTTAAATAAGCCAGACACAAAAGGCCACATATTATATAATTGCATTTATATGAAATGTCTAAAACAAAAAATCTATAGAGAGAATAAGTAGTGGTTGGTGTGAGAGGTTGGGGAGTGACTGCTAAGGTTTGCTTTTCAGGTGAGAGAAATGTTTTAAAATTAGATTGTGATGATAGCTTTACAGCTCTGTAAATATTCTTAAAAGCATTGAATTGTGAACTTAAAATGAGTGAATCACACGGTATGTAAATTATATCTCAGTAAAGCTATTAAAATTTTATATAAAAATGAGCCTGGCAAGGTGGCTCATGACTATAATAGCTAGGAAGGCTGAGGCAGGAGGATTGTTTCAGGTCAGGAGTTCAAGACCAGCCTGAGCAAAAATAGAAAATATTAGCCAGGCATAGTGGTGTGCACCTGTAGTCCCAGCTACCTGGAAGGCTGAGACAGGAGTACGTTGGAGTGAGTTATGATGACACCACTGCACTTTAGCCAGAGTGACAGAGTAAGACTGTCTCCAAAATTTTTTTTAATATGAAATGTAAAATAGCTAGAATATTACAAAAATCTTTGATAAAAACAACAAATTTGAAGAACTAATACTACTTGATATCAAGGCATTATAAATCTATAGTAATCAAGACTGTGTGGAATTGACATAGAGGTAAATAAATAGTTAACTGGAGTCAAACAGCAAGTTCAGAAATGTGTGTGTCAATACATACATATACGCATGTACATATTATATATATGTCTATAACTGATTTTTTACAAAGGTGCACAGGCAATTCAGTATACCCTTTTCAACAAATGGTGATATAATAATTAGATGTCCATACATTAAAAATGAACTTTGATCTATACCTCACACCATATAAAAAATGTACTAAAAATGGATTATGGATCTAAATATAAAATGCATACTATATAACATAAGAAGAAAGCATAAGAGAAAATCTTTATGTTCTTGGGTTAAGCAAAAATTTCTTAAACATGACACCAAAGGCATGGTTCATAAAATAAAATATTGACAAGTTGGAATTCATCCAAATTTTATAACCTATTAAGAGAAGTAAAAGGTGAATCACAAACAGGAAGAAAAATTTTATAGTCGCATATGTCATAAAGCTCTTTTATCTAGAATATATGAAAAACTCTTAAGTCTCATTACAGAACCAACTTTACAATTAAACAAAAGGGATAAAAGATATGAACAGACACTTTAACAAAGAAGAAATACAGACGGCAAATAAGTACACGATAATATGTTTAACAGTAGGAAATTAAACGGAAATTAAATCCACAATGAGCTACAAATACACACCTTGTAGAATGGCTAGAATGGAAGAAACTCATCATACTAAGAGTTGGCAAAGATATCCAGAAACTCTGACACACTACTAAGGGAATAATAATTTCAAAAATCAGTTTGGCAGTTTAATTAAGCATATGCCCACCATGTGAGCAAGACAGTCCTCCATAAGTGAATTAGCCCAAGTGAAATGAAAACATGAGTACATACTATATGATTACATTTACATAACATTTTCAAATAGAAAAATGCAAACTAATCTATAGTTACAGAAAGCAGAATAGTGGCTGCTTTGTGCTAAGGGGCAGAGAGTGGAGCAATTTGGTTGGAGGTGGTTACCAAGGGCCACATGGAAATATTTGGGGGAGGTGATTATGGTCACTATCACAATTGTGGTGATGAGTTGTTGGGTGTGTATATATGTCGAAACTTCTCAAACTGTATGCTTTGAATATTTGCAGTTTGTTGTATTTCAATTCTATCTCAGTAAAGCTACTTTTAAATGTAACACCCAAATTAAATTAAATTAAATCCACGCATCATCACCAAAGTTATCACAGTCATTGGTGTTGTAATTTACTGAGTGATTTCTACTTCCCAGGAATTCTTCTAAGCACTTTACGTATTTTAGAGCATTTATTCATCACAATAACTATGCGAGGTAGTACAGTGAATATCAGCTTTCATAGAGGAAGAAACTGAGCTTGAAGAAGTTAGGAAATTCAACTGAGGTCATTTATTTCTTTCCATCTTTTTTAAAAATTTCAAATTAATATGAAGGAACACATTTTTTAGGTTATATTGTTCTCACTTCCAAGGTAAAGTTCAAGTTGTAGGAGAGCCCCTCACCCAGGAGGGGGCGCTGAATACCCTCGCACTGTGCACTTAGGTGCGATCCCACCAAATGCCTTCCTCCCTTTCTCCTTTCCTCTCCCCTCACCCTTCCCTCTTGCTGGACTGTATTTGTGTTTTACCATTTGTGTGAGTGTGTGTTTATATATTGATTTCATATTAGTATTGAGGACTTTCGATACTTTTTTCTCATTCTTGAGATACTTTACTGAGAAGAATATGTTCCAGCTCCCTCCAGGTAAACATAAAAGATGTAAAGTCTCCATCTTTTTTATAGCTGAACAGTATTCCATGATATACATATACCACGGTTTGTTGTTGTTTCCACAACTTGACAATTATGAATTGACCTGCAGTAAACATTTTGGTGCAAATGTCTTTGTGGCAAAATGATTTTTGTTCTTCTGGGTAGATACCTAGTAATGGGATTGCAGGATCAAGTGGTAGGTCTACTTTAGTTCTTTGAGAATTCTCCACACTTCTTTCCACAGAGGTTGTATTAGTTTGCAATCCCACCAGCAGTGCAAAAGTGTTCCCTTCTTTCCACATCCACGCCAGCATCTGTAGCTTTGGGACTTAGTGATGTGGGCTAATCTTACTGCAGTTAGGTGATATCTCAGGGTGGTTTTGATTTGCATAACATTTAATAGACAGTGGCAAAGCCATGATCTGACCCTAATGATTTGGCTGCAGAGATTGTTCTTGTAGGATTTTTTTTTTTGAGACAGAGCCTCAAGCTGTCACCCTGGATAGAGTGCTGTGGCATCACAGCTCACAGCAACCTCCAATTCCTGGGCTCAAGCGAGTCTCCTGACTCCGCCTCCCAAGTAGCTGGGACTACAGGCACCTGCCACAACGCCCGGCCATTTTTTGGTTGCAGCCATCATTGTTTGGCAGGCCCAGGCTGGATTTGAACCCGCCAGCTCAGGTATACATGGCTGGCGACTTAGCCGCTTGAACCACAGGCACCAAGCCCTTGTTCTTGTAGGATTAACCATTTATAGATGAAAGTGGAGAAAGAAAGTGCAAGCATGTAACCGAGGGGAGACCCAGAGACAGCTGGAGTGAGTCATGCAGGGACCTTCGACAAGCTAGCTCTTAGAGCCCTCTTCAAGGTAACACTACTTAAATATTTCTTAAATAATTACTTTGTGGGTATAGAAAGGAGCTGATTTTCTATCAATAATAATCTTGCATTTTTTTTTCTTGTAGTTTTTGGCCGGGGCTGGGTTTGAACCCACCACCTCCAGCATATGGGGCCGGCGCCCTACTCCTTTGACCCACAAGCGCCACCCAATCTTGCACTTTTTAATGTTTTAAACAAACTGTTCAGGAAAATTGTTATTTTTTTTAATGTTTTAAACAAACTCTTCAGGAAAATTGTTATTATTTTTTGGAGACAGAATCTTACTTTGTATCTCTTGGTAGAATGCTGTAGTGTCATCATAGCTCACAGCAACCTCAAACTGTTGGACTTGAGCAAACATCTTGTCTCAGCTTTCTGAGTAGCTGGGACTATAGGTGACTGCCACGATGCCCGGCTGATTTTTCTGTTTATAGTAGAGACAGGGTCTCACTCTTGGTAGGTTGGTCTCAAACTCCTGAGCTCGGCTCGGCGCCTGTGGCTCAGCGGGCTAGGGGGCCAGCCACGTACACCTGAGCTGGTGGGTTCGAATCCAACCCGGCCTGCCAATCAACAGTGGTGGCTGCAACCAAAAAATGGCTGGGCGTTGTGGCGGGCACCTGTAGTCCCAGCTACTTGGGAGGCAGAGGTAGGAGACTCGCTTGAGCCCAGAAATTGGAGGCTGCTGTGAGCTGTGATGTCACAGCACTCTATCCAGGGTGACAGCTTGAGGCTCTGCCTCAGAAAAAAAAAAACAAAAAAAAAACTGAGCTGAAGCAATCCACCTGTCTTGGCCTCCCAGGGAGCTGGGATTATAGGCATGAGCCACTGCACCAGGCCAGAAAAATTCTTACTTGTTTCAAGTTATCTTTCATGTCAATTTTTCCAACTGAGCTTTATAACTGATTCTGTAATGATAGAAGTAACATTAAAGGATTTGGTGAGAAAGTCTTGCTTGTGTTTAGAAGCTATTTTTTTACCTCACATCTGTGCTTTTCCTTTCTTATCTCTTGAAACTAAATCAAACAAATTCTTGGGAGATACATTATAAACTTAAGATTTCCTTCTTTCCCCCAAAGGCACTATGCAACACATACATTATGTCGCGCTGGAATTTCATGAATGTCCAGTTCTTCTTAGTCCAGACATGTCTACATGGCTAGTCTCAGTTTTGGTGGCACAGATTCTTCAGCCAAGTAAACTTCATACTTAACGACAGGGATATGTCCTTGGAAATGCATTGGAGGTGGTTTTGTCATTGTGAGAACCTAGTAGAGTGAACTTACACACAGCCCCATGGCACAGCCCCCTGCACACCTAGGCCATGCGGTGTAGCTGAGTGGTCCTGGGCTACAAACCTGTACCGTATGTGACTGTGCAGCAATTTTTACACGAGAGTGAGCATTTGTGTATCTAAACATGGAAAAGGTATGGCCAAAGCATGGAAGAAAACCTAAAAAGTGGTTCACCTCTACAGGGCAGCCCCATTTAATCTTACGGGACCGCCATCATGTACACGGTCTGTTGTTGACCAAGATGTCACGTGGTGCATGACTGTCCTCGGGGGCCTTGGAGTGGTGTGGGCAGGGAGTGCTTTTCCTCCTCACTTAACCTACTTTCTACTTCAGAGGAAACGGGGCCAAATTGCATTTTGCCAGTTATGTAAAGGATTTGTTCTGGAACTCTGACCAAATGGCTTTATATTTCTGATTTACTCTAGAACTGTTTTAATGGGCAGTTTACTGTTTAATGCTTTTGGGCAGCCCATCCCTTAGTCCAGTCGTAGGATATCCAAATTGTGATAATGTGATCAGGAGGACCCTCAAAGAAGCAGGATAGAACGAGACAGTAATACCCCCAGTTTAACTCTACTGAAATCTGTTTGAAGAAAAACTGTGTTAATAGATATCTGAGTAATGTGAAGAGGCCGGAAAGGGGGAATCACTGTGAAAACCAGCAGCGGGAGATTTTGAAGGCACTGTGCTCTGTGTCCGAGCTCGCTCTGTTTCTAGTGTCTCCTGTTTTCTCTATAACAAGAACAAAGGGTTAATGGGGGTGAGAGGAGACTGTGTTGATCTCTTCAGATCCAATGGACAGCTTCATTTGTACGCGTGTTAAGCATTCTCCCGTTCCCTTGACAGTCCTCCTTACCTCGATGAAGAAGGAGCCCCACCCACGGTGCTCCCACCCTTGGCATTGATTTGCTGTCTCTCGCTGCAGCTGATTTTGCTTACTTGCGGGTGAGATGCACATGGCCTGATAGTGAAGAAAAACACCTGCTAGTTTTCTCACCATTCAAAATATGCACAGTAACAACAACCAAATAATAGCGTCCAGCTTATTCTCACACCCCTCCTCCCCAGGGATTTGACGGGCTAAATAGTGGTCACTTTTGTATTCTAATATGATTTATAATAGCAATACAGCCTCTGACTTGGGAAAGGCAGATACTGATTTGTGAGTTGGGAAAAAAGGCCCAAACATTGGTGTGTCATGAACACATGAATAATAGCCGAGTCATTAGTATCCCGACTAGGAATTTACATGTCTTCAATTGGACGTGGAATACCAAGAAGTCTTTGACCATGGCCAGAAGACAATAGTGAGAAGGAAGGGGCTGAAGTGTCAGTGTTTACTCCTAGTTCTAACGAAGGACGCCGAACGGAGCATGCGTCTTTTTTATGTCTTCATCTTTTCATCAGTAAAACACAAATGTAAACACTGTCTTTGACCTTCTGAGTAAGGATTTCTTGGTAGGGCTGAACCTAAAGTGTTCCAAGGCCTTAGTTCAAGAAAAATGGGCTCTGACAGCTTGGGAACGTACCACATTGTTACCAGTGCCAGTGGTAACACACTGAAAAAATCACAGGTGATTTTTATTTTCTGTAGTTGCCAATATTTCTTCCATGAAGAAATATTGAGAGTATAATTAGGAAAATATTAGTAAACACGATTTAGAAAAGAAAGATGGATTCAAGCTTCCTCAGTGAGCGTAGTTATGTCTAGAAGGGGAAAGTGGGTGCAGCGCATTATAGAAGAGGACAGTCTGGAGTTCTGAGGAGGGTACGTAATGTTTTTTGTTTAGTCCGGCCCTTCCAGACTCAAGCTAAGACTAACTCCCTCCCTGTCCTGAAGCTGTTCTTCCTTTCCTTTTACTTCCTCTCCCTCCATGCCTACTTTTTGTTTTGCCAGTGTGGTGAAGGCTGAGGGAGTCATGGCCTCTGGCTGGGGTAGGCTGAGTGATGGCTCCTGAAGATATCCAGATCTTATTTCCTAGGACTTGTAAGTGCAACAAGGTATTCAGCAAAAAGGATTTCGCAGGTGTGATGAAGTTAGCCATCTTGAGTTGGGAGGATTATCTTGGATTATCTGCATGGGCCCTAAGCATGATCATAAGTATTCTTTATTTTTTTTTTTTCATTCAACTCTTTTTTTATTATTATTAAATCATAGCTGTGTACATTAATGCAATCATGGGATACAATGTGCTGGTTTTATATACAATTTGAAATATTTTCATTGAACTGGTTAACATAGCCTTCATGGCATTTTCTTA
>CAUYRH010036821.1:0-14168 GCA_963574655.1 Perodicticus potto | reverse complement strand
AAGGAAGGGAGGGAGGGATGAAGGAAGGGAGGGAGGTGTGCAGGGAGAGAGGGAGGGATGCAGGGAGGGAGGGAGGGAGGGATGAAGGAAGGGAGGGAGGTGTGCAGGGAGAGAGGGAGGGATGCAGGAAGGGAGGGAGGGAGGGATGAAGGAAGGGAGGGAGGTGTGCAGGGAGGGAGGGAGGGATGCAGGGAGGGAGGGAGGGAGGGATGAAGGAAGGGAGGGATGCTGGCGACAAACGTGCTCTCCTCTCAATGTCACCCTATGTTTAGCATCTGACCAGCACATAAGCGATTTCTTCGTGTTTCTACTTACTTTCTTGCACAGATTCATCTTACACACATGGGGCTTGGTGTTTCTGGAACATCAGGACTTTCACTGGGCTCACCTTTTCAACATGCATTGACAATGGTCCACAGCTTGGCTGAAATAGAATTCTCATTTCCCTGCATCATTACCCACACTTGGCTGTAAGGAAGAGTTTTTAAACAGTCATTCACTTACCCCTTCCAGACTAGTTACACAGCACCCTCTAATCAAGGGAGCCAGGGCTTAGCAAGAGCGTCCTTGGGGCCAGCGGGCTCACACTCTGCTTCAAAGGAGGAGGGGATCACAGTGATGGGTGAGCCCAGTGGAAATGGGGCAGATGGAAGGGGCTGTCACCTCCTGGGAGAAGCCAGTGGGGCCTGGCGGGCAGACCTGATAGGGGAGGCGGAGGAGGTGACAGCCTGGGGAACCTGGCCCTCCTCCTAAGAAAGGAGATGAGCTGAGTGTTGCCGGTTCCAAAGGAGAATGAGACTCACCACTTCACAACTCGGTTTGCTTGGTTTGCTTTGCTTCTTTCTTTCTTAACCAGTTTATTTATTTTTATTTTTGTATTTTATTTTTTTTGAGGCAGAGCCTCAGGCTGTCACTCTTGATAGACTGCTGTGGCATCACAGCTCACAGCAACCTCCATTCCTGGACTCAAGTGAGTCTCTTGCCTCCGCCTCCCAAGTAGCTGGGACCACAGGCGCCCGCCACAACGCCCGGCCATTTTTTGGTTGCAGCCGTCATTGGTGTTTGGCGGGCCCAGGCTGGATTCGAACTCGCCAGCTCAGGTGTACGTGGCTGGCGCCTTAGCCCATTGAGCCACAGGCGCCAAGCCTCTTAACCAGTTTAAAGCAGGACACTGCTGTCAACAGTATCTTATGAGTTATTATTGTCCTACTTTTAGACCTGAAAAGACATGATGAATTTGTGATTGGAAATTAGAGGCCAGCAGCTGAGAGTCAGTTTTCCGTACATTGGGAAATGGTTCGATTTCTTCAGATCTAGGTCTCAGACAGAGGTCAGGACAGTGGGGATGTGTGAGCGGCGACGGGAAATCAACAGCAAGGGGAAGGTGGAAGGAGATGGGGGACTTCAAGGGCAACAGGCCAAGCCCCAGAAGCTGTATTTTCCAAATTTCTGACGCAGTCGAGGACAGTTAGAGGAAATACACTTGACTCTGTCCTCATTTGTGTGTAGATCACCTGATAGCTCGCATTTATGACTGTGTATGACATTCTGTTTGTTCCTTCCTCTCTGAACATCCATTTTTGTCTATTGAGTCATTTTGAACAGTTATCTTTCTGTGGCATAGGGTATAGTTTCCTTACCAGGGCATGAGACCACAGACATAAAGCAATCTGCTGCGACCAGGTCCCCTGAGGCAAATAGAAGACAGTATGGGCACACTGGTACTCCAGGGTTCAGCCAGACCAGGTACATCAAAAGCCAGAGCAGGTGAAAGAGCACTGGTCTAGGGAGTTGAGTAATGGCCCCAGAGTAGAGGGGCTCAAGGGACCAGTAGATTGTTAGAGAACACTCCCCTCGCTGACTCCCCTGAGGATTCTGAGGGGCCGTGCACCTGACCTCCCGGGGCCCTTGACCCTGAGTGAGGATGGACTTCCTGGAACAAGCACGATTCTTCCTCAGATGGACAGGTGTGAGTTAGAGCCAGGCTAAGGGCTTCCTAGGCCGCTCATCTTGACTCTCTGGATTTTATTATTTTTATGGCAAGAAGATTAGGAAGTATTACTCCAAAGAAAAGTCCTCTTCTCTACGGCTCAGAGCAGAGCTGGCTGGAGCAACCCACCACCATCGAGGAGCTGGAGGCCAGTGGCAGCCCCAGGCCCATCTTCTCCACCAGCATCCACATGGCCCTCTGAAAATGCAGAGGGATGATGACCCACAGGCAAGTCAAAAAGGCAGGACCAAAAGAGGCCAGAGCTTCTAACCTCTTGGCTCTTCACCTCATAAGTATGAGCCCAATCATGGCAACCTGAGAAAGTCATTGACCTGACCCATATTGGTCCCCTTGTCCTTAGAGACAGAACAGAGAGGCAGCCTTGAAGTGCTGCAGCTGGAGGTGACCCGAGCAGCAGGACTCAACCTCAGACGGTCAGATGTTCCTTTGTTCCCTTCCTGAACCCTTCATGCCTGCCCGCTGTTTTATATAAAGATTCTAATACAGAATCATTGCAGCCATCCTTACAGAATAAATGTCATTATTTTTGTTTAATAGATGGAGAAGCTAAGCCGGAAAAGATGAAGGAATTTGCCCCAGGTCAGGTGGCGTAGGATGCCCCTCCCCCCCTCCAAAGCCCACGTTCTCCTTTCTTCATGCTGCTTCCAAGGGGGTATGAGCAGAAAAGAGGCAGAGCTTTTAAGGAGCATTTCCTACCTAAGCCAAAAATAGCTTCAGCCCTCTGTGTCTGTCATCCAAAAACATCATTACCCATGCCCTCCATTGGAATGTGCTCCATTTCAGCCCCACTCCTTGAAGTATGTAGGTTTGTCCACTCCTGGACCAAATGTCCATGAACAGCTGTTTATTTACTGGCTGTTTCCCTTCCAGTATGGCCTGCTATAGCCTGTACTTCTCAGCAGCTTTCAGTATTTTCAGTAATTTCCTGCATGGCTGCTGTGAGCAGGCCTGGGGATTGCCCTGCTGTTCCTATGAGATGTTCAAGAAATCTTTTTACTTCTCAAAGACCTCTTCTCTGACTTCAGCATTCACAACTATCCTCTGAAGAGCTTGAACCCCAAACACTCAATTTCCTCATCACAGAGGTGTTTTCTCTCAACTGCTTACTGACAAAATTGGGCTTACTTACTGAACTGTATATTATTTAAACTCTCCATTTTAGATTCATAGAAAAGATTCAAAGATATTGCAGAGAGGTCCCCTATGATCATCTTCTAGCTTCTCCTAATGTTAACATCTTATGTAACCACGGTAGGTACATTTGCCAAAATAAGATATCAATATTGATAGTATGTGCACTTTTAATATGCTATAGGATATGAACACTACATTATGTAATAGCTCTTTTCTGATTTTCTAGGTGATCTCATTTGCATGTAGTGTACTCTAGAAGCCAATTTCCTCTTGATATCTAAGATTATGAAGCTCTTTTAAAAAGGCGTTCCACTTACCCCTTCCTCAGTGAGAGGTTAACAGCAAAACAAATCCAAATGTTTGGTTTTGTTTTCTTTGTTTTAGAGCTGAATTAGGAGGGAAAAAATAAAATGTTCTTATAATAAGAAAATAACAGCAAATATGTACATAATTTCACCATGACTGCTTTAATTTTTATATCGAGTTTTCAGGCTTGCACCCCTGGGTAAATTCTATTTACTTAGTAATGAAAGAATAAATGTATAAGATGCTGGTGCATTAATTTCATTTGACTCAGTGGATAAAATCCATCCTGTGATTTCTTTCCTCCTTAGATTTCAGAAATGTAGAGCCCAGCCTTTGGGAAGTATGGTTATTTCCAAGGAATTATCTTATCAGTCCTCTGTTTAGCACATGTGTAAACATCCATATAAGATCAACAAACCAAAGAAGGTAGAGAACAGAAGGAGTGAGAGGAAGAGAGAGAATTTTTTTATGAGAAGACATGGGGGAAATTCGAATGCATATTACTAATGAAAGAAGCCATTGAGGAAAGAGTACACGGGTACACTCTCTGTGATTCCAACTCTGCGCCATTCTAGTAAAGACCAAACTATGGGGACAGTGAAAAGATAAGTGGCTGCCAAAGGTGAGGGGATGACGAGGCTCAGCACAGAAGATGTTAGGGCCGTGAAACCACCGTGTATGACACCGTAATGAGGGACACATGCCAGTTACATTGGCCCAAACCCATGAATATACATCAAGTGTGAGCCCTAATGTACATAGGGACTTTGAAGGAAAATGACACATCAATGTCATCAAGGGAGGCTGTGCATGTGTGGGGCAGGAGGTATGTGGGGATGTCTCTGTATCTTCAGCTCAATTTTCCTGTGACTCTAACACTGTCCTATCATATAACGTTTAATAAATTCTTTTCTTTTTTTTTTTTAAAGATACTTTAAGGGCAGCACCTGTGGCTCAGTGGGTAGGGTGCTGGCCCAATATACCAAGGGTGGTGGGTTCAAACCTGGCCCCGGACAAACTGCAACAGAAAAATAGCTGGGCGTTGTGGCAGGTGCCTGTAGTCCCAGCTACTCGGGAGGCTGAGGCAAGAGAATCACCTAAGCCCAGGAGTTGGAGATTGCTGTGAGCTGTGTGATGCCATAGCACTCTACCGAGGGCGATAAAGTGAGACTCTGTCTCTACAAAAAATAAATAAGTAAATAAGAGTGAATCAAAAGAGAAATCAGTTAAATGACCTTGGAAGAAATCCAAGTGCTAGAAGGCAAGGTAAGAGGGAAACCAGGAAACCAGGATGTTAGGTTAAGTCCCCTGGAAAAGAATTCTGAGAGATTTGGGGAGGCCTTGGGAATAGCCCTTTAAGGAAATAAAGAGGAGGAGGATGGGTGGAGACAGAAATGGACCATGCTGCTGCTACAGGGGCTCAGCCACCCAGTGGGCAGCCCTGCAGCTGGGGTAGCCTTTAGAGTGTTCCCAAACTAGATGGGGAGCTGGTCTACCCCAAACAGCCCTTGGATGCAGATTGTCCTTGGAAAGCGGGCATAAATTTGGTTAAGTCAGTTTTCTCCATCTGAGGGCAACTTCTGGGCTTGGGCCGAGCACTGAGCTATCAGCTAGCAATGCTTTTGGTAGCTGGAGCAAAGAGGTCCTTGGCCCTGCAGAAGGAACCTGGGTAGCACATCAGAGCATCTATTATGCACGGTATCCTCAAATTCAAGAGCAGAGAATGTTTCAAGAAAGGAGTAGTCAATAGAATGGAGTACTTCTGCAAGGTGGGATTAGAAAAGGATACAGATATGGCAGAGGAAGGCCATTGGTGATCTCAATCAGAGCAATTTCAGTGGAACTGGGAGGATGCAACTCCAACTGAGAAAACCTAGAGGAGAATGGGAGATGAGGAGATGGAGACGGCAATGCAAAGAATATTTTGAGATTTTTACCAGTCAAGAGGAGCAGAGAGATTGGGTGTTAAATGGAAAGAGATGTGGGGTCAAGAGAGGTTTGGTATTTGCTCTAACTTGGAAGACACTAGAGCGCATTTGTTGTTGACAAAGAAAATGACACGAATAATGGGAGAACCGAGATGCAAGAAAGGGTAGAGGCTGTAGGAAGAGTCATGTCCTCGAGCAGATGAGAAGGTCTAGAGTGCAGGGCTCAATTGGAGGCGCTGGCCTTGGAAAGGGGTGGATGACAGTGCTCGCCTCTACGGGGTACTAGGTGGCTTTACCTCCTTGTCCATATTTGATAAAGTGGGGCCAGTCCCAAAGGAGGCCATCAGGAGTTTGTAGCAGGGATTAAGAAACAGAGGTCAGCCTAGAAATGCCTCTTGAATGGTGACTGGAATTCGGGCACTAAGGAGTGGCTACTGTCCACCCCCATGCATTCAGGGAAGCAGACAGAGCATGCAGTGGAAGGGTGCAGAGTTGAGAAATGAGACAAGCTTCTGGTGACTGCAAGTCCAGGCCCTCCCTCAGGCCTGCCTAGAGACCTCTTTACTCCTTGGTCTTCGCTTTGAATGTTGCTTTCTTGCTAAATTTAGCAGTACTGAGATACTGATTTTTGCAACCAGAGTCTTCTCTATGATATGGAGCATCACCTGACTGACATGCAATTAGCCTCAGGCCAAACACCCAGACGACACTGTTGATTACAGGTCAGCCTCAGCAGTGCCTGCCATGTGATTCAGGCCCTGTACTACTGATATTGTCCAAAAAGGTTCCTTCGAGTGCCATTCCACTAGTAAAAAGAACACGTAAAACCTGAGGAACGGTTAAGATAAATATGATCTATGGAACTCTTTGAAGACTAGACAGAAATATAAAGCAAGACAGGACACTGATTTGAATGCCCACTATTACAGCATCTCCCCCCCCCCCAAAAAAAAAACCGCACACATTTGGGAAAAAGATGGGGAGAATATACCAAAGTGGTAGTAGTAGTCGTGTGTTAGGTTAATAGGATCATGTGTGTGTCCCTCTCATTTTCTCTATTTTAATTTTAAGATGTGGCTACATTATGTAGACAATTTAAAATAAAATAACTTCTTCTTAATGCTCAGACCTGGGAGTTGAGGTGTTTTCCAGGAGGCCCCCCAAGTCATCACAGATCACATAGGTAAAGGAAAGAGTTACTCAAGCATTGGGGCCAGAAAAGGCCATTAGAGGTTGTGGTTGTTCAAATCAAAGGCGACACCCACTTCCTAGCTGGGGACATGAATTACAGTCCCTTAATAAAGCCCATGAATTACAGTCCCTTAATAAAGAACTGGGTGGCCAACTGAGCACAGTCAGGTCTCTCAGCCTGTTCCCATTGTCAGATACTGCCCTGAAATAGCTGTGACCTGGAAGAAAAGGCTGGCTGTGTCCTCCAGGTGGGCACACGTGGCTGGTTCCCTGATGGGCACCATCCTTCCCTGCCCTCCACTCTCTCCTATTCTCTGGGCCTCCCTCAACATCAGCCCCTGAAAGCTCCAGAAGTTATTAGGAGCCACACTGGGCACTGACCCTGAACTTCATCTTTGCTAAAAGCACCCAAATTAATTTAATGAGGATTCACTCTGCCCCCTAGGGAGCTCAGTTTCCAGGTTGTACTGAGACTCTTATTTTACAGGGAGGTGCAGCAGGGCATTACATGGCTTGCTAAGGACCCGCTGGCACACCCAGAGTGGGAACTTTGTGTTCCTGTGGCTCAGAACTCTTCTTAGCTCACTGAACTCAGTCAATGCTTAGGAGTAGGGGGAGGATTTATCACCCATGCTCTGCCCCAAGTGAGTGGTCATGCTTCCCCACACCTGCTGGTGCCCTGAGCTTCCTGTTGTTACGAACCAGTGGAGCTCTCTGCACTCCTACAGCTGAAACAGAGGCCAAGGAGGAATGGACGCTATGGGGTTCAGGTTCATCAAACTGATGAGACATCCACTCCAGAGGCTAAAATGGAAATTAACGATTGGCCTTGTGTTTGTGGATAGTAATTAGCTAAGGCAGATAGACGCATGCTAGCAGTAATGCTGGCCAAACAGCAAAGAAAGGCCCGTGAGAATAATGGGAAAGGAGAACCCCTCCTGCAGAGGACTGGAGCTAGTTATCACAAGAAGAAGAAGAAGTTTACTTACTTTATATTAAATACTATGATTTAGTGAGTGATAAACACCCTGTGCTAGGTGATAAGCACAGTCATGGGAGCTGGATGTCCTATGTGTCAGCCCTCACCGTCAGGGACCAGGGATGCTGCTCCAGTGGGCTGATGGCTTGGTACAGTCCCAGGGGAGGATTTGGAGCAGTCTGTGGATTCCTGCAAGTCCAGATAAAGGCAAAAGACAGGTACAGAAATCACATCCATGGAGGGGTGCCAGAGGTCACACCTACCAGTGGGTACAAGGCAGAGAAGCCAAAGAAATTAGCTGGGCTGCATGGCTTCTTACCCACCTTCCTCCCAGAAGCCACCCTTGACTCTCAGGATTATGGTAAGCTCCCCTGCTATATACTCAGATTGTCATTGCAACATTGAGCATGCTTGCTTAATGATCTGTTTCATGAAAATAGGGATGCAAGAGGGGTTCTCTTTAAGTTCACCATTGCCTGGTACTAAGTAGAATCTCTTAAATATTTAGTAGGCTAATACCCTCCAAAGCACTCACCACATCATAAGGATGTGAATACTTAGGTAATTATTCCTTGACTATCTTCTTTCTCATTTGACTGTAAACCCTAAGAGCACAGGAGCCTCCTTCATTTTCTTCTCCATCACATATATCCTTGGTACAGTATTGAACGTGATAGAAACCAATATTTCACATGGTGGAAATAAATAATAAATGAATGAATAAGCATGAGCAAAGGTCCAAAGATCTAGATGTGGAGAGGTAAGGGAAGACGAAGCTGAGAGGTTAAGAGTTAAATACAGCCAAGAATGGAGTCAGCTGAGAAGAAAGTGAGAAAGTCCAGGACTTTGATATCAATGGGTGTGGGATGCCCAGAGCCCCCATTGGAGGTATGGATTGCGTAGTGTGTGTTAGAGGAACAAGGAAGGTGGACAACTATATTAGAGATGATTAACCAAGTTCAAGAGCCTCTTTGTTCTAGAATAAAGCCCAGCCATTTATTTTCTCCTCTGCAAAGTAAAAAACTGTGATCCCTTTCTGTTGTGTGATGAAATCTTCAGCTCCTGAAAATTCTGGGTAGTAAATGGAAAATGGCTTAGCAACCAGCTGGATGCACATGTAAGGGTGGATCTCAGAGTCCTGCCTGGGAGATTGAATGCCTCTTGCTGAATCCCTGAACCACAGAGGCCTAACTAGTTAGGATGCCACCTTCACGTCTGGTAGGTAGAGGGCCTAGTACGCATCATTCGGGGCTATTTCTGCTGGAACTTCTAATCCCTCTTCGTCCCAGGTGTGAGTGCAAACAAGTTCAGGAAGGGTTCACAGCAGGGTGACAAGGGTAGATGAGGCCCATCTGAAAAGCTACTTAAGATTATCTCTTGTTCTCAGTTTGCAATAAATCTCTCTCCCTGAATGCTAGAAGGTACTTGCCGGAGTTGGCTGCGAACATAGGGACTCTTCTGGAAGTTAAGAAAAATGAAGAAATAGTGTGAATATTCAGGAAGGATAAACCAAATTCCAGATGGGAATTGCAGGAACAGTCTTTTTCTGGGCTACCTCCTCCTCCTTCCACTGCCATCCTAAAACTTGTGGTAATGAACTGCTTTTATGAAATTCCTTCCTGTCCCAAACTTATGCTTCCCACCCTGCTGGTGGACAAAAATGGGAGGGTCAACATTAAATTTTTGAAGCAGCCTCCTTGCCCCCACCGTAACACACATACACCTAAAACAGTTTATCCATATTTAGTAGACAAAAAGGGAAAAGAAAAATCAGGCTTTAGTAATGATCAGTCTTATTACTTGGTCAATTCATTTGTATGGTGAATGAATAGATTTTTAAATCGAGCCTCATAGTTCAACTTGCCTGCCCTGTGATCCACACAATCTTGTTGCAAAAACATTTTTATTCACTCATAACTTGTATGGTTCCTTGAAAGAGTAGAGGTGGCATATACTGTGCCCAGCTCACCCACAGTAGTTTTCAATTTAGTTGTGCTGGTTTTACCAGTCCTTGGGGAGAATATGTGGGTCCTTAGGAACATTTTAAGGTACACAAAAATCCAAAAATGTAAAATCTACGTGGACAGAAACAAATGAAGCCCTCCCAGCAACACTGATAATCCTAGCAAGTTGAAACTTGCATGGGCGAATCAGAAGAGACGCTGGTAACAGTGAACAGTGGGTCTTAGAAGAAAAACAATGGGTCATAACACAGTCTGTCTCAAAGCTTTTGTAGTGACCCGGGTAAGCCAAAATTTCTTCTTCTATGCCTGTGTGGGTGGATGGGTGGGTGGGTGACTGTTCTTCTATTTAGTACTTTAGTCCAAGTCATCCAAGAAAAGTTTCAAGATAAATTTACTTACTTTTCAAATGTCACCCATGTTGGGCTTCTCTATCTCATAAGCAGCCTAAAAACAAAATATTGGGCTTCCATATATTGCAATGAGTTGATTTTTAGTTGTCTAATTTGGTCTTAGTCACAACCAAAGATGCATAACAACAAAAATTGTTCAGTGTTTTATAGAAGTGAGTTGTTTACATGTTCATTTAAATAACAGGGTGACGTTTTTGACTTAAGTACAGGATATGAAATACTATTTCCAGGCAGGAATAGAGAGTCATTCCCAAATTTGTAACTCTTGAAAATGACCTCATTCTATTAATAACTGGGCCCCAACACGTACTGACCTGCTGCAGGCAGGCACAGCTGCAGACTCACACTCCTGTCACACTCCTGTCCTGAATTCAGCTTCCACTGACCTACCAGTGGCAGGTGTATGGGTTGGCCACTCTGCCCTTCTGGGTTACCGTTTCCTTCTGTGGCACATACGATTACTGCACGTGCCAGCTTCTAAGGCCCCCACTCATTCTGAAGTGTTGAAGATACTTTAGGAGAAAATTTCAAAGCATCTTGTTCAGGACCAAATCTAGCTTACTACCTGATTTTGTACATCTCACAAATTAGGAACGGGTTTCACATTAAAACAAACTATATATATAAATGTGATCCTAACTTCCAAAATTCTTTAGCTATTCTGTTCAAAATTTTCTTATTTTTTTAATTAATTTTTTATTTTATTTTATTTTATTTTTGAGACAGAGTCTCACTCTTCCCCCCTTGGTAGAGTGTCATGGCATCGTGGCTGATAGCAACCTCAAACTCTTAGGCTTAAGCGACCCTCTTGCCTCAGCTTCCTGAGTAGCTGGGATAAAAAACCTGGCTAGATTTTCTATTTTTAGTAGAGGCGGGGTCTCACTTTTGCTCAGGCTTGTCTCCAACTCCTAAGCTCAAGCAATCTACCTGCTTCGGTCTCTAAGAATGCTAGGATTACAGGGGTGAGCCACTGCATGCAGTCTTTTTTTTTTTTGTTTAGAGACAGGATATCACCCTGTGGCCCAGGATAAAATGCAGTAGCATGATCACAGCTCACTATAACCTTAAACTCCTGTCCTCAAACAATCCTCCTGCCTCGGCCTCCTAAGTAGCTGGGATTACAGGCCTGAACCAACATGCGTGGCTTACATTTTTAAATGATGGAAAAAATAGCATTTCACAAAACACAAAAATTATATGAAATTTATACTTCAGTGTCTAGAAATAAAGTTGAATTGGAGCTTAGCCACGCTCACCTGTGTGTGTATTGTCTGTGACTGCTTTCACACTACAGTGGCAGGGTCGAGTAGTTGCCATGGAGTCTGTATGGCCCATAAGCTTAAAATACTATCTGGCCTTTTACAAAAAAGGTTGCTGCCCCCTGATCTAGTCCAGCAGCTTGACAGATGAGAAAAGCAAAGCTCAGAGTAAACTGATTTGGCCAAGGTACTTGTTCATAAAGTCAGAGACAAATCATAATTAATAGGAAGAAAGATGCAAATGGCTATTTAAAACACATCCAAAGGGCCAGAAACAATGAACAACAAACAAAGATGAAGGATGCAAAAGTCATTTCTTCCTCAAATGCCGAAGGATAACACTTTATACAAGAGATTAGGACAGAGACATTATGAAACCCTTGGAGTACCCCACATTCCTTTGTGTGGAAGAACTGATATCTTTCTAATCTGGAATCAGATTACAATGAGTTGATGAGAAAGATTTGGGAAGTGAATAGATTACATCAGAAATGGCTGGAGATTCTTCATGCTGATAAGACTCCAGGAAACCTATCTCCAAATTCACTGAAGGAAATGGAGATGGACATTAGCAACGCTTTAGTGGGTCTTTTCAAAAGCACAAGCCTGGAAGGGGTGAGTGAGGCCATGCTACTTCTGGAGAAAGGGAGCCTGGAATAGGTTAGAACTTTCAGTCAGATGGAGGCCTAGGGTTAGAAAATCTTAAAGCCTTTTTTGTCACAGAGCCTCCCTCCACTTAGAAAAGCTAGACTTGTTCAGAGAGCTTGGCCCTTGCTAATGACAGGCCTCGGTTCCTGGCAAGATGTTATGTAGGAGCAAAATAAATGTTGAGTTGGTAACAACATGTCAGTTTTAGAAAGGTTTAGATGGGTGGCCCCTGTGGCCCAGTGAGTAGGGCACCGGCCCCGTATACCAAGGGTGGCGGGTTCAAACTCAGCCCTGTCCAAACAAAAAAAATAGCCAGGCATTGTGGTGGGCACCTGTATTCCCAGTTACTTGGGATGCTGAGGCAAGAGAATTGCCTAAGCCCAAGAGCCAGAGGTTGCTGTGAGCTGTGACGCCACCGCACTCTACAGAGGGTGACAAAAAAAAAAAAGAGAGAGAAAGAAAGAAAGGTTTAGACAACTTCCTCCAACTTCCATAGCAAGGATACCTTTGCCTGGAAAGTTACTGGTGGTGCATAATAAATATTTCAAGCTCAGGTATAAATAGGGGAGAGATGAATCTGTTCTGACATCCAAATTGTTGGCCATTCACTAAATGCCAAATACTACTCCTATGAGAAGGGATGTAAGCAGTTAAAATAGAAAATTGAACTTGCCAAACAGGATTTATCCTGGAAACTCAGATTATTGACAACGTACAATATGCTTGCTGCTGAGTCAGTGAGAATCAGAATGTTACTATCTAGTGGTAGGCTTAACTCAATTGCAAACTGCCCAGGGTTGCATTCAAAAGCCTCTGCTAGAATTCTCATGTGAGCTTGGACAGGATGCTGAACCTCTCAAGCCTCATTGTCATCTTCTCTAATAATAACAATGATAACGATAGCACCTATATTGTGGGTTGCTGTAGGAAGTTAAACAAGATTTTAAAGGCAAAGTGCTTAAGAGATACTGAGCATTAATAAGCACCAATTAAATGCCCACTGCTCATAGTTGCTGTGCTATAGAGCAGATGAACAAGCATGGATGGGAGTCCCGGTTTCACTACCGAGTAGCTTCATAAATGAGTAATCGCTTCAACTCTTTGCACTTCGGCTCTTCTGCTATAAAATAATGATAACTGTAGTTACTTCAAAGGGCTGTCGTGAGGATTAAATAGGGGAAATATACTTACAGTGCTTGGGAGAGTTTCCAACACTTAGTTATCACTATCATTATCATCAATATTATTACTTACTGGTTCCCAGCATGGGATCCCTCATACTGGTTGTCTGGAGAAATATTCCGAAGACAGCCTGCAACACAGTAAGCATAAGATATAGAGTTTGGCACATAAGGTCTAGAGTTTTCACATAAATGGTTCAGTCAAATGAAATTTCTCCAGGAAGTCAGGCAGTCAAGGTGGAGGCTCCAGGACGCTCATCGAGAACAACCCCAGCGACAGCCCTGCCCATCCCAAGGCCCTCCAGGCAGAGCCCAGAAGGCAGCGTGCGTGTCCTGGCTCCTCTGATTCCCTTGGACTCAAAATCACAGTGTTCTTGCTTCTTGTTTTCTCACCTTTTTTCTGCTAAATTCTGTTATCCTCGTCTGCTATCAGGCTTCTCGCATTTGGAACACACGGCTACCACGCGGCCTGTGTTCCAGCTAAATACCTATCTCATCTTCTCTGTCAGCGATAAGATAGACGCCTTCTGAGGAAAGGGCTTTACTATCTGGCCCAATCTCCCGGCTTCGTTTGTGGAGCTGGACTGTTTCCTACCATTAACAGATTTGTTTACTTATCTGATACTCCCCAGATTAAATTGCCAGTTTCCACACGGATGGCTCGAGACTGCTCTCCTCAGACGCGCTCCCTCATACCCTCTCTCGGCTGCCGACTCCTTCACAATGAACAGAAGGGGCCCGTCTGCTGAGAGGAATTAGGAAAACAGGTGCTGGACGAATCCATGGTGTGTTGGTTAGCACAAATAGTGATAAGGTCGAGGCGTCATTTCAGCAAGACTTATCAAGAACTGAGGGGGCTCCTCTCCCAAAGAAGCCAGATAAGAAAACTTGGCTTGGCTCGGCGCCTGTGGCTCAACAGGCTAAGGCGCCATCCACGTACCCTGAGCTGGCCGGGTTCGAATCCAGCCCGGCCGCCAAACAACAATGATGGCTGCAACCAAAAAATGGCTGGGCATTGTGGCGGACGCCTGTAGTCCTAGCTACTTGGGAGGCAGAGGCAGGAGACTCACTTGAGCCCAGGAATTGGAGGTTGCTGTGAGCTGTGATGCCACAGCACTCTGTCCAGGGTGACAGCTTGAGGCTCTGTCTCAAAAAAA
>CAUYRH010036820.1:0-20521 GCA_963574655.1 Perodicticus potto | reverse complement strand
CAGATGTGGAGGAGGAGAGCGGGGCGAGGGCGGAGCGGCCGCGCACGCCGGGTGTGAGCGCCCACCTGCCGCCGCCGGGTCCGGCCATGCGTGCGCCGTGAGTGCGGGCGGTCGGAGTTGTGGGCCGGCGACTTCGGAGGTAATGCTGGCTCGCTTTTGAGTGGCCTGGGGAGAGCGAAGAAACCCCAAAATGGAGGACTTTTCTACCAGGACCTACGGCACCAGTGGCCTGGACAACAGACCCCTGTTTGGGGAGACGTCGGCCAAGGTGAGTGCGGCCCGCGGCGCCAGGCCGGGGTGGGGGCTGCGGTGGGGGTGGGGCGAGTGTCTGCCCTCGCGCCCGGAGCCCCGGCTGGATCTTTCTGCGGCCCCTGGAAGCGCTTTCAGGAAGAAAGGTGAGTCTGCAACCCCGCTTTCCTCTTCAGATTGTTTGCTCTGCCACCCTTCGCCTGCTTTGGGACGTGGTTGGCCGAGAGCCTTGAGGGCTGGGACTCTAGAAAGTTCAGAAAGTTCTGTGCAGTTGGAAGCCCTTTTAGGGAATGCGGAAGCTCGTCTCTGGAGGGGGTTTGATGTGGTTGCACAGCCGCACCTGCAGCCAGAGTCCTGACCTAGAGGCTTTGGATGTGCGGCCCTTTCCCTGGCAAAGTGCCCGAAGAAAGCCAAACATTCCTGTTTACATAGAATCCTTAGGGTTTATTCCGAGGAGGAGAAAGGGAAAGGGAAAAAGCAAGGAAAACTATCATCAGAGAAATGAGGGTTTTACTGATGATGGCCCCCATTCCAGGAAGTGGTCAAAGGGTACCTGCACCCAAACAAGCTATAGTACATTATTCTGGGCCTTTAAAAATATAACGCCTTTTGTGGTGGGCCAGCAATTGAGGCGAGCCCTTTTCCTGTGATCAGCGTTAACTTCTGAGTAGTTTAGGCATGATTAGCCTGGACTTTTTTCCCTTCTAGAAAGTGGGGTGGTTCATCTTTGATCCCAAATCAAGTACTTTCATCTTCTCAAAAGGTAAGGTACATACAGAGTAGAGGGCTTCTTGGATTTCTTAACTTTGACGGGAGACCTGTAGCAGAAAGGATAGGGAACTTGGCTGTCTCTTCTCAAAGTGTTTTAATAAGAAAATGTATTAAGCTTGATCTCTAGGAAGATGTGCCTTGTTTTTCTGGTGGTTTTGCATAATCCAAGGCCATAGTTCTCCTGGTTTGAGAAGCATGGCTAGTCTGGTAGATCTTCTGTTTTTGTAAATTTTGAGAATTATATACTTGACCCTAGGGAACGAAGGGACCTTGTCAGGTGTGGGAAATATGTAGACAAATGCCTTGTGGTTGAATCTGTGCTATAACAGGGACATTGGGGTACAAGGAAAACTGGTTGCTTTTATATGGGAAGTTTGACCATCTGTCACAGGAGCTTAGAGGTTCAAGTGTCACCCTAACCTGTTGGCATAATTTTGGTGTTCTGGGTGATCCACACCTCTGACCTTTGTATATAAAGGTAGATGACTTGGAAATGGACATGCTGGTTTATGTAGACACTTAGAAATAGCTCTGTTTTTTGAACAGTTTGGACTAAAACTTCAAATGACTTTGTTTCCTATTGCCTATGATCCATATCCATTTGAAATCCATCTAAGAACTTTATTTTGAATGTATTGTTTACTCTGAATGTATGTTTATTGCATACTTATTTAATACAAGAGTATGTTGCCCTGGGATTATTTAGGCAACTTTAGGGCGTTATAGTACAGTGGCTTCGTTTACTCAGAGAAAAAAGTCAGTCATGTGGTATATAATTCCTGATTTCTCAAAATTTCTCCCTTTAGCTCCCTCTGAGAGGCTAATAAGGTGTTTGGACATAGAGAAATTCCTCAGAATGGAGAAATGAGAGAGACCCATGGTCAGAGAGTAGGAGAAAAAACACCGTGTTTCTTATAAATCGAGATGCCACATCTGAGGCAGGAGAGGCATCCATCTTAGTTCACAGCAAATAAGGATTTCGAGGGCCTGAGGTAGACAAGATACAGGAATGGGGCCTCAGTAATGAAAGGATAGGACACATTACAATGCAGTTGTTTCCACAGGGGACAGTGACTACAAGAGTGGATGGACTCTTAGGGATTCTGGGAAGCCCATCCATCACTGGCCATTCTGTGGGTGTGTCCAGCTTGTTCTCTTTTAGATGCCAGGAAACTGGACACAATAGCCACTTCACAGTGGAAACTTTCTGTTAGTGAACCAGCACTTCCAAGGAAAAAGATCAAGAAAGGAAAAAGCTCACTTCCTGTCATAGTCTGACAGATTTTCTGAGCATTTGGTAGTCTTTCTTGCTTTATAACAATTGCAATATATAGCCCCTCAATTTTAGGTACAATCCCCTACCTTTAAGGCAGAGGACTAAAGAGCAGAGTCTAGAGCGAAGTTTGTGTTCCCTCAGCGCCAGGCAACATGCCGGACGTTCACCTCTCCCTCGTTCGATAGTCAGATGCCTTTGTAAGATGGGTGTTCTCATTCCTGTTTTACTGCTAAGGAAGTGGAACCTCACAGAGTGGAACCTCGTTTAGTGGTACAAGTAGTTTTCCTCTGGTAATGTTTCACCAACTTGCTTTTGAACAGTGGAGCTGGTAGTAATTTAATTATACAGTTTGTGCTTCTCAAGCACTTCAGATATTCTCATACCTATGCTCTTTTTTCAGGAAATAGGGGGTAAAGTGGTTTGCCTCATATTACGTAGTAAGTGGGAGATAATGGAATCTACTAGAGAACAGTAAGTGTATAACCAAGTGGGCCTTGAGTAGCGCCCTCATGGGCAGTCCCTGAAGGAACTTCTCTGTCTTCCATGTTAGTGGCTACACACAGTGATTGCAGCTACTGAAACCCCAAATTTACTCAATACTTCATCTGCTACTTAGAAATAATTTTATAGGTGGAGCCATGGACTGAAGGGCAAAAGAAAATAGTTCCCTGTTGTTGAATAACTAACTACTAAAGGGATTTTTGGCAAAAAGGAGAGGTGTTCATCTTTTTTTAAACACCATAGACCTCTTTCCTGGCTACTTTTGGCATTATATGTTGTTAGATGGACTGTCTTACAAATTCTATTCTGAATGTCCATATAATTTGTTCAGCTCTTCTAAGCTGTTCCCTGTTTCTGAACCATAGTATTCCTCCCTCAGTTGAAAAACATGGCATAGTAGGCTGGGTGCGGTGGCTCCCGCCTGTAATCCTAGCACTCAGAGAGCCCGAGTCCATTGGAATGCTTGAGTTCAGGAGTTCAGAGACCAGCCTGAGCAAGAGTGAGACCCTGTCTCTACTAAAAATGAAAAACTGAGGCAAGAGGATCTCTTGAGCCCAAGAGTTTGAGGTTGCTGTGAGCTGCGATGCTATGGCATTCTACCAAGGGTGACAAAGTGAGACTGCCTCAAAAAAATAAAGAAAGGCTTGGCGCCTGTGGCTCAATGGGGTAAGGCGCTAGCCATATACACCTAAGCTGGCGGGTTCAAATCCAGCCCGGGCCTGCCAAACAACAATGACAGCTGCAACCAAAAAAATGGCCAGGCATTGTGGCGGGCGCCTGTAGTCCCAGCTACTTGGGAGGCGGAGGCAGGAGACTCTCTTAAGCCCAGGAATTGGAGGTTGCTGTGAGCTGTGATGCCACAGCACTCTATCCAGGGTGACAGCTTGAGGCTCTGTCTCAAAAAAAAAAAAAAAATTAAACAGGTGAAATTTTAATAATTTTATTTAACCCTGTATATACAAAATAACATCATTTCAACATATAATCAATATGAAAAAATTGAGATTTTTTAATAATCTTTTCTTGTCCTAATTCTTTGATATCTAATGTGTATTTTGCACTTACAGCTCATCTCACTTTGGATTAGCACTAGTTTCAAGTGCTCAGTAACTATGCATGGCTAGTGCAGGTTGAGAGTCCTTAGTCTGAAATCTGAGGTGCTTCAGAATCTAAAGATTCTTGAGTACCAACTTGATGTGCAACAAGTGGAAAATTCCACATGTAAGTGCATAACCCAGACTTTGTTTTATGCACATAACTATTAAAAATATTGTATAGAATTACTGCCAGGCTATGTATATAATATGTATCTGAAACAAATGAATTTCATGTTTACACTTGGGTCCCATTCCCAAGATATCTCATTTATATGCAAATTCCAAAATTCAAAAAAATTTGAAATCGGAAACACTTCTGGTCCCAAGCATTTTGGATAAGGGGTATTCAGCCTGTAATACCATATTGTATAGCACAGTCTAAAGCAACTGAAATATTAGTCACGATAGTTCCATAGTCACAGTTGTAAAACATTTTTCTCTATTATGGGACTTTTGGAAGCTTTAATGTGCCCATTTTTATTGTACTGTAGTTGGTGAGGGTGGGTAATAGTGCTTCCTGAACTATTCTGGTGTGTGGCCTTTTAATCCCTAGCTTAATGCCTTACACAGTGCTTACCACCCCGCCCCAGTGTCACTAGACAGGTCTCTACAGGATGTACTTTAGGAAACATAGCTCTAGGAATTTCCTTCCTCTGCTCCTTCCTCCCTTTCTCTCCCCTAGTGTGAACTAAAACATGGAGATATCCCCCTCTTTTCTGTCCACAACACACAGTTTGGGTGGTCTTTCCCACTGTCTATGTAATAGGGCATTAGCTTACTCTCAGGGTTTGAGAGTCAATCTTGACATCTTGATTTGCTAACTGGCTGCCAAATCATCTGAAGTTGGTTTCAGCCAGTTTAGACTGGTGAACCGTGTGTGTGTGTGTGTGTGTGTGTGTGTGTGTGTGTGGTTTTCTCAGTGGGAGAAAGCAAAGCAGTATTTCATAACTGCGGCAAATGGGAAAAGGATGAACTCTCCACTTGCAGATGTAGTCTGAGCTCTACACTTGGGGTGTAGTCTGAGCTGGTTTCTACATCAGCCTATTCTATTGATGTTCAGTGATCACAAAATGAATGATTCAGTGTCTAAGACGGTTAGAGACAGTTCTTGCCCTTTCATACCTTTTTGGATATGATGATATTCCAAATGAGTGAATTTGGGAGAAAGTGCATAAGCTAAACTCCCCAGCAGTTGCTAAAGGAGAGGGTGGACCACTGAGGAGGCGACCAAAATAATGGGCTCACAGGTTTAGATCTTTGGTTCCAAAAGCAAAAGCAACTAATTGCATCCACATATCCCCAGTTAAAAAAGTGGTAGTCCTAGTCAAGCAATTCAGACTTAGAGCATTTGGCCTCTGCAAAAAATTGTGTATGGTGAGGGTGCTGCTTCATGCCCTTTTTTTTTGGCTGTTAAGAACAAAGCCAAGGTTGACTTTGCTGTGTCTGTGCCCACATTCCCTCTCTCTGCCTTGTCTAGAGCCCACAAAGCTGTCCTCTGAGGAGTGCAGACTTCTAGCTTCTCTCCTCACAGAGCTTCTAGGTGATTCTCCGAGTTCTGTTTCTGTCTCTCAAAGCAGGGCTAGTTGCCCCAGGGACTGGAAACACTTGTCTCCTCTTCTCTCATCCAACCTGCCAAACTACTGTGTTGTTTCTTGTGCTACAGAAGTCATTAAGGACAAATGACTTTTTGGAGAGACTTTTTCTCACCTACTCTGCTTTCTCTCTCCCACACCCAGGGGACTGAAATCTCCGGGGCTGGAGTCCAGGCATTGGTATGTTTGGAACAACCTCGGGGGATGCTGATGCACAGGGAGGGTCACACCCACAGGCCTTACCCTGACCCCATGGCAGTGCAGCGTAGGTTGGCGCCTGTCCACTGGCTCCTTTCCTTTAACTGTCTCCTTGCTCTTTGCAGATGCTTTTCTTCTTTCTGTGGTGTCTTCTCTTCTCTAAATATTTGAGTCTGCGCCATCTCAGTCCTTGTGTTAGAACCTTCTAGCCACCGCTTCCCTCTGGCGAGCCTGCTGTCAGAGATGCCCTTGGTGTTTGCTTCCTGTGCTGCGAGGGGCTTGTGTAGGTCTGGCCTTCCCAGTCAGCTTTCGGAGGACAGGCGCCAGTTTCCTCACTTCTGTAGCCTGCTTGGCGCTGGGCACAGCCTTCCCCAGTTCTTGACTTCTTGTACATTAATTTTTAAGGGATGTGAGAATTTACCATCACCAAAAGGTAACCTGCATTTTTGGGGACATTCTGAAGTCACAGTGGAAAGGCAGGGGCTGGTGTTTAGAAATCTGGATATGCTGAATATCAAAACAGGAGGGGTTACTTAAGGTTGTCATTCAATTAAGTCATCTGTCTTTCTGGCAGAGTGGCCCAGAGTAAATGGGTAATACATAATCATACAAAAGCAACTTCAGCTAGGCCTGGCCTTTCGAACGAAGCACTTGGTCTACAGGGAGGAAACTCCCTGTAGATAGGATTTTTGCAGGTGTGTGGTAGTAGACTGGGGCTACTGAAGTGAGTCAGTTTTAATTTTTTTTATGGTCAGCCCATTGGATATGTATAAGTATAGTGAACATATTTTCTGAACCACTAAACAGATATGTGGATTGATAAACCTGAGTGTCTTGGCAGGGTGCAGTGGCTCAGGCCTGTAATCCTAGCATCCTGGCAGTCTGAGGTGGGTGGCTTGCTTGAGACCCCGTCTCCAGTCTCCATTAAAAATAGAAAAACAACTAGCCGGGTGTTGTGGATGTCTGTAGTCCCAGCTACTCAGGCAGCTGAGGCAAGAGGATCTCCTAAGCACAGGAGTTTGAAGTTGCCGTGAGCTGTGATGTCACGACACTCTACTGGGGGCAGCAGAGATAGACTCTGTCTCCCCTCCAAACCCCAAGTGTCCTGATAGGAGTGATGCAGTGCATTTGCAATTGAGACTGCTTTAAATTTTGGGTCCAGGGAAAGGGTCAGCCTAGCTCCCTTAGCTCTGAGGAGCCTCTCCACGGTCAGGTTCCCCCTCAGACACGGCATTAAACAGTACCAATACCATATTAGCTACCAGTGACCAGCCTTCCATTAGATGTCAGGGACTGTGCCGTAGGGGCTTTATGTGTGTTGTCTCCTAATCCTTACTGCAAGCCCATGTTAGACCACTGCAGAAATACGGATAAAAAGGCTTAAAAATCAAGTGACCTGCCCAAGGCCCCAGGCAGGTATGTGACAGTAGAATAAGTATAAGTCAGCTCGGTCCAGGCTCCTCCCTCAGAGTGTGCACTGTGCCTGCCACTCTGAAACCTGGAGCACATCAAATTTGGGGGCCTCTTGTGGGTACCGACTGGAAGGGTCATTTTCTCCTTTAAATGTATGGAATAGGTTTTTTTTCTTTTTTATTGTGTTCTGATTTCCATAAATGGTGCTTCAGTGAAAATAATGTATTTCAGCTGCATGCATCTGAAATGCTTGAGAAGGAAAATCTTTTAGTATGGGTATATAGAAATATTCACAATGGAAAGACGCTTCAAAATGAGAATCTGTGAAATAAGGGAAAAGTTAGTAAATGTCTTTGTATTTCTTTTCTTTTTTTGAGACAAAGTCTCACTTTGTCACCCTTGGTAGAGTGCTTGGCATCACAGCTCACAGCAAGCTCTAACTCTTGGGCTCAAGTAATTCTCTTGCCTCAGCCTCCCGAGTAGCTGAGACTACAGGCTTCCCGCCACAACGCCTGGCTATTTTTATAGATGAGGGCTCACTCTGGCTCAGGCTAGTCTGGTCTCAAACTTGTGATCTCAGGCAATCCACCTGCCTTGGCCTCCCAAGTGCTGGGATTACAGGCATGAGCCACCCTGCCTGGCCCTACATATATTTTCTCTACCTAGAAATGAGGAAGAAGTTGGTGTTCAGATCCATAAGCAGCGGTGGAGTTTATGCGTTTGAGAGAGAGAGTTCAGAGAGTGAGAGTTGTAAGGGCGGTTGTACCTGAGTTCTCAACGCTTTCTCATGCATCTCTGCTGTCGGAACCATTCAGTCCGGTGTTCCTTAGGAAAATCTCAGAACAGTAGTACCTGTGGTCAGAGTTCACCACGCCCTAAAGTTAGCCAGTGACACAAGATGTCTCCTTGCTTTCCACCTGTGGTGACGCTGTCCCTCTGGCTGTCTTTGGTGACACTGTGAGAGGAAGCTTCTGTTTAGGCAGAGCTATGCAGCTCTGGGGGAACCATATTATCATGGACAGGGTCTGCTCAAAATCACATCCTCAGGGAGGGTTCCTCAACCTCCCTTTTAAAAGTAGCCTCCATCTTTACCCCGGCCACTCTTTATCTACTGTTTTATTTTCTTCCTACCACTTAGCATGTAGAAAGAGTAGAGAATGAATGTTTAATATCAAAGTGGTAACCAGGATGGGAGGAAGGCTCTTATGGTGGAGGTACCTGAGATTTTGAGGCCTTAGATGGACTCCTTGAATATAGAGGTAAGGGTGGAGATAATGAGATGAGTCAGGACATGGGTGCAGGACTGGCAGAGAAATAGATTGCTTTTCCATCCTTTTCAGGCTGGAAGGAATGGGGCTTGGGGAGGAGGAGCATTCCTCTCTCTTGGCATCTTGTTTTATAAGGATGCCTATTGAAGAAAAGGCTGCAAGAGTGGAACTGGGAACCTAAGAGAAGGTGGAGCTTCAAACCACTTTCTGGAGAGAGGCAGGGACCCAACCCAAAATAGAAGGCCATGGAAGGCCAGGTGCGGTGGTGCCTCAGACATATAATTATAGCACTCTGGGAGGCTGAGGCAGGAGGATCACTTATTGAGGGAGAGTGAGACCCCTTCACTACTACAAATACAAAAATTAAAGCCAGGAGTGGTGGCTCATGCCTATAATCCTAGCACTTTGGGAGGCCCAGGCAGGTGGATTGCCTGAGCTCAGGAGTTTGAGACGAGCCTGAGCCAGAGTGAGAACCTTTCTCTAAAAAGAGCTGGGTGTTGTGGTGGGCACCTGTAGTCCAAGCTACTCAAGAGGCTGAGGCAAAAGGATTGCTTGAGCCCAAGAGTTTGAGGTTGCTGTGAGCTATGCCACCACCACACTGTACTGAGGGTGACAAAGTAGGACTCTGTCTCAAAAAAAAATTAGTTAGTGTGGTGGCACATGCCTGACAGGAGGATCACTTGAGTCCAGTAGTTTCAGGTTGGAGTGAGCTATGATGATGCCACTGCACTGTAGCTAGGGTGACAGACCCTGTCTAGGGAAAAAAATAAAGCCAAGGCAATAACAGTGAAGGGGGCGGTGCCTGTGGCTCAGTGAGTAGGGCGCCGGCCCCATATACCAGGAGTGGCAGGTTTGAACCTGGCCCGGCCAAACTGCAACAAAAAAAATAGGTGGGTGTTGCGGTGGGTACCTATAGTCCCAGCTACTCGGGAGGCTGAGGTAATAGAATCAATCGAGTGAGCCCAAGAGCTGGAGGTTGCTGTAAGCCGTGACACCACGGCACTGTACTGAGGGAGACTCTAAAAACAAGTGAAGGCCTGGCTGAGAATAGAAAATGTGAATGTGTAGGGAACCCAGTTAGTTCTTTTAAGTAACATTGATCAGTGGGTACTATGGTTGGCAGAGGGATATGGCCAGTGCCATCAGCCACCCAACAGATGGCACCTATGTACAATTGGAAGGTTATTTCTATTCAGGGTAGTGGCATCCCCCATAGGCATGTGGCTTGGCTTTGTTTGATTTAGAAAAAGGTGTTCCTGCTTCTGGGTGGAAGCAGGCTGGCACCAGGGTACACAACTTGGAGTACAGTGCTAGGCTGCACTTCAGCCATCTGGCCATGTGTGGGGGCCCAGTGCAACTGTGAACAAGTGAGGTGTGCTCCTTGCTCCCCCAGGCCTTAGAAGGTAAAGGAGTAAACTGGCACTGACAGATGAAAGGCTTCAAAGCAAGGCTTGTAGTGCGGGTCTAGAAGTGGTTGGGATTTGGGGGCTTACTCGGCATTGGATTTTCAAAGAAAGCATCAGAGCAGACAGACACATTCACCAGGGAGTTTTCTGTGTATTGCTGAAACTGCCGAGTCCACGCTCAGAAATTGGTAAGGAGCCCTCAAGTCAGCTTTGGTGTAACAGACTGGGAAAGTTTTAGTCAATGGATGTGGGTGAAGGCCAGAGTTAGGGGCAGTAGAGGAGAGAGGGTAGAGGGTTGCAGGAAGAGGGGTTTGGCATGGTGGTTTCTAAAATAATTGTGGTAACTGAAAAGAGGAAGCAAAAAGGTTGACCAGAGGCTGCCCAGGGACCTACATTTTAAAAATACAGGATGTTACTGAAATTGCCATCCTAAGGCCACCTGTTGAGCTGGAATACCCTAGCCTCCCACCCCTTCCCCGTGCAGTGAGGCAGGTTGAGTACATGGGAGTGTGGGCTGTACCGGGGACAGTACTGAGAGAAGAGCAATGGGGGAACACCAGGGCTCAGGGGAGCTCTGGGTAGTCCAGGATACGGTTTGCTCACATGGGACAGCTTGCAGAGGTAGGTGGGATGGCTGACGGGAAAACACTAGCAGGTGTGGAAAGACTAACCTGGATAGGACCGGGATCACCTAGGGGGAGGCATGTGGCTCTGTAGGGCTTTCTGTGGTGATGTCTGAGGACAGCGTGTGGAGTCACACAAAATTTAAAGTCCATACCAAAAATGGAGTTTTGATCTCTCTCCCCTGTCCACCTTCTCCCTCAGGGATGTGGAAGGGAGTGTCTTTATGGCATTGTGCATCCAGGGTTTGTCTTTTCTGCAAGGAGCTTTCTGTGTTGCTTTGCCTGCCCCTTCTTGGGAATATTGAGAAGCACTGCTGGAGAACAAACTCATTAGCTGGATTTTGAGCTATGGTGAGTTGGAAATCAGCGCTTGATCCTGCTCTGGCAGAAAGTAACTGGGTTTGTACTAAGCTAGGAAAACCTGGACCCCAGAGCTTCCTATGGGTTTACTATTGCTGTTTCCTTGCATTCAACAGATACTTGCCAGGGAAGCTGTGAGGGTGTTTTGGACTTTTGTGGCTGGTGAGCCACGACCCTCCTGGGCTGCTGTGCTGTTGGGTTCCCACCCTGCAGCAGCCAGGCCACATTTCTCTTCTGGTGGGTCAGGCCCCAGATTAGTGCGGAGAGTAGTCTTTCTTGGTGATAGGGACTAGTGTTACTGGCCACTTTTACTTTTATAATTCTGTCATTTAACCAACATTCATAGAGTGCCAGCAGTGTACCACACTGTAGGGGAGGAAACAAGTACGGTAGTCTCCCCTTATGCAAGGTTTTGATTTCCTGTGTATCAATTACCTGTGGTCAACCATGGTCTGAAAATACTACATGGAAAATCATAGAAGTAAACAATTTTTTTTTTTTTTCTGGCCGGGGCTGGGTTTGAACCCGCCACCTCCAGCATGTGGGGCTGGCGCCCTACTCCTTTGAGCCACATGCTCCGCCCACAATTTATTTTTTTGAGACAGAGTCCCATTTTGTCATCCGCGGTAGAGTGCTGTGGTGTCACAGCTGACAGCAACCTCAAACTCCTGGGCTTAAGCGATTCTCTTGCCTCTGCCTCCTGAATAGCTGGGAGTTCAGGTGCCCGCCACTACGCCCAGCTATTTTTTTGTTGTTGTTTAGCGGCCCCGGGCAGGGTTTGAACCTACCAGCCCCAGAGCATGTGATTGGTGCCCTAACCACTGAGCTAGGGGTACCCCCAGAAGTAAACAATTTTTAAGTTTTTTGAGTTTTAAATTGCAAATACTGTTCTGTACTGTTCTGAAATCTTGCTCCATCCTGCCTGGGACATGCCTCATCCCCTTATCCAGCATATCCATGCTGTGTACAGGATATGTTAGTCACTAGTAGCTGTCTCTGTTACCAGATTGAGAAGACACAGTAATATACCTAGGGTTAGGAACAATCTGCAGTTCCAGGAGTCCACTGGGGGGTCTTGGAACACAGGCAATATATTTTATTTCAGTGTGGTAAGTGTAATGTCTGGGCAGAGTGAGCTGGGAGCTCTGCCAGAGGAACATGTCATGTCCTGAGGGGAGGTGTCCGGAAAGGATTTACAGTGGAGGATGTTTGAGTGGAGCTCAGAAGGATAAATATTCAAATGGGAGTGGCATTTTAACCCATCCCACCTCCCAAACCACACTTCGTTGTTTTAGGAACTGACCTGACATCATGCCTTTAGCTTTCCTCTTGGACCAATGTAAGAAATGCTGTGTATAAAATAGTTGCATTTTTTTGTGTTCCTGTATTTGTAACAACTCGTGGGACAAACTGCTTAGAGTGAGAAGTTTTTCTCTCCTAAAGATCCCATATCCTTAATTTTATTAGTGAGAACTTAAAACTCTGTTGTACTTCAATTCACTTGGTTGCCAGGAATCTTCATACTAACATTTGACTTTAAATCAGAAATGTATTCTTTAGCCAAACCTCTTCTTTTACTTCTTTCCATTCCCCAAATCACTTTAGAAATTTTGCCTTGGATTTTTCATTGTTGCTTAAATGGGTTAGGGTTTTATTATAGTAGCATAAGCCCTTCATATCCATTTTGGAAGTAAGTAAAACATAAATTGCCATGGTAATGGAAGGTTGAACACAACGTCACTTGTTAGCATTCCAGACTCTCCAGAACCAGGATATTTCCAGGGAGCTGGGGACAGATGCTAGCTTTTGGATATTTGGGGTGTTATTGCCAATTTCCTCCTATGGCCATCATTACCACCTAAGCATTTGAAATGAGTTTGGGGTTCTCTCTGTTGTATGAAGATGCTAGCTAATGACACTCCAGGCACGTATGGGGGCTCCCATGCTGTTGAATCACTAGGGAATAGGCCATTTACTCTGGTCCACATGGAGTCTGGAACTGATGATTCAGAACCATAAATTGTTAAAACTGGAAGGGACTGGGTTTCACTTGGCCCAATCTCATTTGATAGAGCAAAATTGGTTAAGGGATTCTTTTGAGGTCTCATAGCTAGCCAGTGGCTCTAATTTTAGTGTATATGTATTATTCTAAAGATTCTTAGAGCTTTTGAACTCATTAGGCTTAGATTTTATAAAGAACATTTATTTGATAGGTATGTGATCTTGGGCAAATCAGTCTGAGTTAGTGAACCTAGTTACCCATTGATAAACTGTGATAATATTTCTTACTTGTTTCCCAGCATTACTTAATACCATCCCAGACACAGGCCGTTTGCCTGTATGCCATCTTTTTCTCCTATTTCTTTCTTTCTTTTTTTTTTTTTTTTGTAGAGACAGTCTCACTTTATCACCCTGGGTAGAGTGCCGTGGTGTCACATAGCTCACAGCAACCTCCAACTCCTGGGCTTAGGCGATTCTCTTGCCTCAGCTTCCCGAGTAGCTGGGACTACAGGCGCCTGCCACAACGCCCGGCTATTTTTCTGTTTTGCAGTTTGGCCGAGGCCAGGTTTGAACCCGCCACCTTCGGTATATGGGGCGGGCCTACTCGATGAGCCACAGGCGCTGCCCTTTTTCTCCTTATTTCAAAGGAAGACAAAGATGCGACTCTTTTGGGTAGGGGCTGATCTCCATATGTGCATTTCATCCCAGCTCCTTTCTTCTCAGCTCTTATGAAGCTTGCTCAACTATCAACTATGTCCATTAGCCCATTCTTTTTTTTTTGCAGTGCTTTTGTTCTCCCCTGGATCTTTGTGGAGTTCCTCTTCATGAACCACCTTTCTCTTTACTCATCTGCTAGCTCTCTTTCAGGTTTTGACTTTATCTGGTAGTCTTTTTCTGACTGCCCAAGATACCTCTCTCCTTTTCTCCTTAGTGTTCTCCAGAACGCTGGATGGTGTAAACATCTGGAGGGTAGAGATGGTTTTATTTTTGGTTGTATTTGAAATGTAATAGATGCTTAAATGCATAAATAAATGACTTTCTCAAAATTGTATGTACATATATGTACATACACTCTTTCTTGGGAGGATATCCTAATATCCTAGCGGTTCTCAACCTGTGGGTCGTGACCCCTTTAGGGGTCAACGACCCTTTCACAGAGATCGCCTAAGTACATCCTGCATATCAGATATTTATATTACAATTCATAATAGTAGCAGCGAAAATAATTTTATGGTTGGGGGTCACCACAACATGAGGAACTGTATTAAAGGGTCGTGGCATTAGGAAGGTTGAGAACCACTGTTTTATCCTGTCTTCAGCTGGAAAAGATCCTGGCTGATTCCCATCTGGTCAGACTTTCTTGGGAGTAAAAATAAGTTACAAAGTTTAAAACTCTCAAAAAATAAACAACTTAGGCTGGTCTTAAACTCCTAAATTTAGGCAGTTTCCTGCCTCAGCCTCTCAAAGTGCTAAGATTATAGGTGTGAACCACTGTGCCCAGCCTCCACTCTTATTTGAACTTAATACTCTAAAGGGTTTACTTTAGACTCTAAACTTTAGAGCAGTGCTTCTCAGTTTTAAATGTGCACACAAATTACCAGGTGATCTTGTTAAAATGCAGATTATGGTTCAGTTGGTCTGGGGTGAGGCCTGAGATTCATTTCAGCCAGGTTCTCAGGAGAGGCTGATGCTCCTGATCCAAAGCCCATACTTTGAGTAGCAAGAGTTCAGAAGTGAGCATTAAGATTGGGAGGGCTTCCAAAGTTAATTCTGCTCTTTCTTTGATCTGGATTCATGATTACATTGATAATGGGTCTGAAGCCAGGGCCTTGGTTTGGATAAAGAAAATATTGTGAGAAACACTTCTGCCATATCCTAAATATTTCATCCCTCCTTGGGAGAACCAGAGGGAACCACTGCATCATAACAATAACTTATGCTCATGAAGATGATTTGAATTCTGTTCAGTGACTGAATTTTTTCCTGCAGGCAAGAAAAGTGCTTGGAAAATATTCAGTGAAGTTTAGATTTATTTTCATCAGAATGATGACAACTAGTTATGCTTATGTGGATAAATTCAGCAATCTGGAAAAAAATCACTGAGACAGTCTTCATTCTTGAAAGAAAATCACTAACTATAGTACTTTGCCAACAGGCTTTTTGCAGTGTTGTCTGCCACCTGACATTTTTGTCTAGAACTGGAGTGTTCCATTCTAGGTTGTTATTCTGGTGAGGTGTACAAATGAAATTTTCTCTTTGGGGAAAGCTGGGCAGGCCTGACATTGAATCCTGTTTTCATCACTTAGGTATTGAAACCTTGGGCAAGTTCTGAATTTTCCTGAGGCAGTTTTACCACCTGTAAAATAGTCATATTATCATTTCATCTGAGGACTTTTAAGATTGATTAAGATACATGAAAACCCTTGGCATAGTTAGCATTCTTTTACCATTAGTTCTTTTTTCCCCTACTTTGACCCTGGTGGGCAACTTGCAGTGTGCCATTTGCAAATGAGTGATTCATTTTCTTGGCTACCTCTCGCCTGAACTCCTTATTGGCTTGCTGGGAGAGCTGCTGTGAGGGATGTAGGTGTTCCTAAATGTTTGCAAATCCATGAGGTTGTAAAGCAGCAGATGTTCTTGATAGAACATAGAAGAGCATAGTTGAAACTTTTTCACAAAGCAACAGTAGGGTTCCCTTAAGTAGATTATACACATTTTGTTAAACACACACACACACACACTAGTGTGAGAGTAAGTTCAGGTAGATAGGTGACTTGTCCCTGGGTCTATTCTCTGAAAAATGGTCCTAATTTCAAGCTCCTATGTGCCCTGTGGGTTTTTTCCAGCTGAGGTGGTGATTATATTCTGAGTTCTCTAAGTTTAGTAGGGTGTGGTTGGAGTTTATAGTTTCTTTTGTCTTTTGACATTTGAAATGGAGTGACACTGGTCTGGAGAGTTGTGGTTTATCCTTGGTTAAATCAGGCACACCCAATTTAATACTTTGTTTTCCTACTCTTTCCCTATGAGCTTTGCCAGCTTCTTTGGATTCTCATCTTTAAAAGCAGACAGTTTGGAAGTGGGAATTCATTTGCTGCTCTGTGATTGTTCTATGTTCTTCCCCTCTCTGAGGTCTTATTTATTGGCTGCCCAGTTCCACATCCTGCTGTGCTCAGACCTCATCAGAACAGTACTGATTCATTGAAGGCTCAGCTTTGACTTTTCAACTACTTGGCATTCTCAGTGTTTCTTAATCAACCTGTTGTATTTAACTCCTTTGTTTCTACACTGGAAACTACTTCTTCTGACCAGTGACCTGGATTTAGAAATTCCTAGTTTCAAAGCTGTTTCTAACGTGTTATGTGGCTTTTAGCAAATAATTTAATCACGTTGGACCTACATTTTTACTTCTGACTTGTAATACTAGAATTCGCCAGCCTAAGCAAAAAGCAAGACCCCGAGGCAAGAGGATCGCTTGAGCCCAAGAGTTGGAGGTTGCTGTGAGCTATGATGCCATGACACTACCCATAGCAAAAGCTTGAGACGCTATCTCAAAATAAATAAATGAATAAAACATTCAGTGGTATTGGTTGGGATGGAGATGAGCATGACAGGAAAACTCAGTGGATGGTAGGACCCCAGGCTCCTCATTTAATTATTCTTTTTTCTTATACATATATCAAGGTGTTTCACTATTAATAGGAAAAACCACTGCATTGATGGTCGTTGAGATTACTTCTAGTCTTGGCATTCTATGAGCCTTCTAATGGTATCTCTCTTTTTAGATTAGACAAGAGCACCTATTACTGGTCCAAACTCATCAGCATACTCTATAGTCAGCGTTGTGGAACCCACAGCCTGTGGGCTGCATGCAGATTGAGGACTGTTTTGCTTATCTGTGGTGTCAGATAATCAAAAAGTACGCACAGATCTTTTTTCTTTTATGTTCATTAGCTTTAACTAGTGTTTCTATTGTAATGCGTGGCCAAAGACAACTCATACTCTTTGTGTGGCAGAAAAGAAAAAAAGGTTGTATTGGGCGGCACCTGTGGCTCATCGAGTAGGGCACTGGCCCCATATACCGAAGGTGGTGGGTTCAAACCCGGCCTCGGCAGAACTGCAAAAACAGAAAAATAGCCGGGCATTATGGCGGGCGCCTGTAGTCCCAGCTACTCGGGAGGCTGAGGCAAGAGAATCGCCTAAGCCCAGGAGTTGGAGGTTGCTGTGAGCTGTGTGATGCCACGGCACTCTACCTAGGGCCATAAAGTGAGACTCTTGAGAAAAAAAGTTGTATCTAGTCTTGTTCGTGATCATTTTTACCAAAGCTCTGGCCTGGCCATCCCAGTGCCATCCTTTCCCTTCTGCTCATATTATTCTTAGCAACTCATCAATTATTTGTAAGCCTCCCTTACCCATTCAGACCTACTCAATCTTCTAAGACTTTAGTGTAAATGTCCTGTGCCTTTAAGAAGCCTTCCCCAGTTGGCCGTTTTTTCCCCACGGTATGCTTTCTACTCATAAGGCTCAGCACGTTTTGTCTGGCAGCTGTATGTGTAAAGCTCCGAGAGCAGGATCTTGGTTTCGTTGTTCTAAACCACCCCAATACCTAGAATTGATAGCACTGTTATGAAAGTGACATGGGTCCAAACCACTTGGTTAAGAAATTCTTTTTCTCTTTCAGGATCGAATCATCAATTTAGTTGTTGGCAGCTTAACATCTTTATTGATTCTAGTAAGTATTTTTATTTTGTGTCTCAGGCTCTGAGCCAAAGTTTGAAAAGTTTGGTACTGTTGTTAACTCTCAAAAGAAAATACTTAAAAGGGGCAAGAACATGAGTATGTGATGTGTTAAATCATTTTCAGTTTTATTACCACAAAACTGCATTTGGCAACTTGAATAGCTAATTTGATTTTCACCCCCAAACCCTATTTGAATATGTGAAATAATACAAGTCAGATGAAGTGGTTTTTAGATAGTGGAGTTTGCCATGTTTTCTTGCCTGTAAATGTGAAAAATAATAGTGGGTGCCAGTAACTTCTTTAAGTTATAATGCACCCTAACGTCCCAGTTCTGGTAATACCTTAAATTTTTTTTTTTAAAGACAGTTTCATTGTGTCACTCTTGGTAGCGTGCCGAGGCATTATAGGTCACAGCAACCTCAAACTCGTGGGCTCAAGTGATTCTCCTGCCTCAGCCTCCTGAGCAGTTAGGACTATAGGTGCCCACTACAATGCCTGGCTATGGTACTAGAAACCCATCTTTTAGTTTTTTTTTGTTTTTTGCAGTTTTTTTGACTATGGCCGGGTTTGAACCTGCCACCTTGGGTATATGGGGCCGCAGCCTACTCCTTAAGCCATAGGCGACACCCTATTTTTCATAATATTTAAAAGCAAAACCAGCTTTGCCTATATTCATTTTTGGTAGAAGTATTAAAATGGCTAGAAATTCTTCTAGTATAGGGCTGGGTATGGTGGCTCATGCCTGTCATTCCAGCAGTTTGGGAGGTGGAAGCAGGAGGATCACTTCAGCCCAGGTTGCAGTGGGCTGTGACGATGCATTGCACTCTGGCTTGAGTGAGAGCAAGAGCTTGTCCCTCCCCCATCAAAAGAACCCTAACACCAAACCCCTTTTCCATTACAATCTTTTTATTCTGGGAATGAGGCTTTAAATGATTTTTAATCTTTGTTAATGAAGTTTTTGGGGGAGATTTGCTAGTTTTATTGATACTTTTTCTTCTTTCGTAAATGAGGGAAAGGTTAGAAAAGTACTAAAAGTACCCAATACGAAATTTAATAAAATAGCTGTAAATATGTTTAACATTCCAGAACCAGACTTGGTGATAGACATAATAATGTAGTGTGAAGCATTTTGTAGTATTACATTGCCTAGACTGTAACCTAACCAGTCTTGGGATTACTCTTAAGTCCTTGCCTAATTTCTCTCTATACAGGTAACTCTGATCAGTGCTTTTGTTTTCCCTCAAGTACCTCCAAAACCGTTGAATATATTTTTTGCCGTCTGCATCTCTTTGAGTAGTATTACTGCCTGCATACTTGTGAGTACTGTTTAGAATTTAAGTGTTGTGTTCTTGAAGGCTTAATGTTACAGTGCTTAGGACAGTTTTGCTGGGTGTGTATTAATTATACCCCCACCCCACCCCACCCAAAAGGATGTCAGAATTTTCAGTATTAAATTTTTTTTTAATGTTTTTTCTCCTCAAAACTAAAATTGTAAACCTAAGGGGCAACACTGTCTTCATGCAAGTTACTGGTCTTAGGGGCAGAGATAGAACACTCTGCATTTCTAACAATCACAAAAATTAGTGTATTTTAATCTATGTGCTTATCTCCCCAAATGGAAGTAATTAACACCAAAATTTCCTGGAAGACCTAAAGCTGCAGCTGTGTCCTTGTAAGAATGTTTGATTTTGGGTGGCACCTGTGGCTCAAGGAGTACGGCGCTGGCCTCATATACCAGAGGTGGTGGGTCCAAACCTGGCCCCAGCTAAAAACTGAAAGAAAAAAAAAAGTTTGATTTTATTACAAATATGTCCATCTTTTACAGTAAAGAAACAAAGGTGGTGGTGGCTCCTCAGTGTTCAGTCATTCATTCATTAAGTTGGCTGTTTTCATGTCCCTTGAGAAGCAGAATCAGAACAAATAAATTCAGTTGTGAAAACTTTTGATTTACACAGGGCTTAAATCATGATAGATTAAACCAGGAGTTACCTCTAATTCATTGATCCTGCCATATTCCTTTGACCTGAAAGGAAGAACTAGCTCAACCCACATTGGGGAGCCTTCCTGTCTCCACACCTGAAAGCCTGAAGTGACTAAAATGAGCTCATTTAATTCAAATACAGTAGAACCTCCATAGCTGACCACTTCCTGAAGTTGACCTAATTTTTATTGACCAGACATGCACCACATGTATGTATAAATAGGCCTGCTTTCTTATGTTGATCAATTTTTTAGTGTCTTGGGTGGTAAACTTATAGAAGGTCTACTCTATGCACATTATGGAAACCATATTTTTGTATTGGCAATCTGACTCAGTTTCACAAGTTTAAAAGTTGTTCTCCCTTCCACTACTTAGGAGAGTTATATCTTGTTACTGTAATAGTCAGGTATATGTTTATAGATACCCGGCCAAATGACTGGTGAACTATATAAGTTTTGAACACAGACGAAAGTAAACAGAGGGCCAGGTGCGGTGAATCCCAACACTCGGGAGGCCGAGGCAGGTGGATTGACTGAGCTCACAGGTTGGAGGCCAGCCTGAGCCAGACCTTGACTCTAAAAAAAAAAAAAAGCCGGGCGTTGTAGGGGGCACAGTGAGCTACGCCGCCATAGCACTCTATTGAGGGTGACCAATGAGACTCTGTCTCAAAAAAAAAAGAAAACTGAAAAAGTAGAACTACGTATAATCTTGGACATGGAAACTCAGATGGTACTACTTAAATTATCAAAAATAAGAATTAAATTCTGGGTACATTGGTCTCAGAAATAATGTGACTGTGTCATTAAATGTTTTAAAATGAATTAGTTGTATATTAAATTTTAACAGCCCAGGGGCCATTAAACTTTTTATTTCTTCTTTTGTAGATCTACTGGTATCGACAAGGAGACTTAGAACCAAAATTTAGAAAACTCATTTACTATATCATATTTTCTATCATCATGTTATGTATATGTGCAAACCTATACTTCCATGATGTGGGAAGGTGAGGCTACCCAGGAGAAATACTTACCAGGACTCTTCAATTTGA
>CAUYRH010036819.1:0-67041 GCA_963574655.1 Perodicticus potto | reverse complement strand
ACCGGTGGTGGTGGTTCGCATCCAGCCCCGGGCCGGCCAAATAACAATGCGGGCTGCACCCAAAAAAAAAAAAAAAAAACGGCTGGGTGTTGTGGTGGGCGCCTGTAGTCCCAGCTACTTGGGAGGCAGAGGCAAGAGCTTCGCTTGAACCCAGGAATTGGAGGTTGCTGTGAGCTGTGATGCCACAGCACTCTATCCAGGGTGACAGCTTGAGGCTCTGTCTCAAAAAAAAAAAAGATATTTTATGTCTTAATTTCCAATAAATGCAGGGAGGTGGCATTCTTTTCTTCTCAGGGTTGCATTTTCCATATTTTATAATGCAATATAACATCATAAAACAGAATGAATGAGCCATGAATTCATTTTTTTCTATAACACTGAAAAGATTCATATCTTTTCCTCCAACGTTTTTACTGACTAGAATAAACAAGCTTCTTTTTTTAAACAAGAAGGAGTTCAATCTTTCCCTCTGCCCCCAGCCTCTCCCCCGGTCCCAACATAACACTTTCATTAGTTCACACTAAGTCCATTAAACAAAGGAGGGGGAGCCCTAAAAGTTCTTCTTGTAAAATATTGGCACAATTTTATCCTCATTTTCCATCTGCCCTTTAATTATCCAGCAGAGGTAGAGCATATAATAAGGTAATCCAGAAAAATAGTACTTGGCATATTTTAAGTAAATGTCAAACCAGGTTAGTCTGTGGAGCTCTGCTTTTTCTTCATTAATGAAATGCCCATTGGAAATAATCAATGTTCTTTCTTCAAAAAACCCAGACTTGTAAGCCATGAGTTTTCAGTGACTGCCAATTCAATCACTATTTAAATATTAGGTACTTTCTGCAAAAATTCCTCTAGAATTTCAGCTACTTCTCTGTCTACCTAATAACCGGGCAGAAACAATGAAAAGAGGGAATAAAACATTCTCCTTTGGAGAGGGAAGTGGAAACTGAACATGGAGCAAGATGATCATCTTGAATGGAAGAACCAGGAGATCTTACTCTTAGAAAGTGGAAAAGCGCTATCTAAAAATGGCCCTAGGATAATTTTCATAATTGTGAGTCACTCATTAATGGTATAATTGTGTGTCTATACTTACATCTTTTTATTCACTTTTTTGCATTTATTTGGCTTAATCCTTCCTCAGCCTCCTCATCTGCTTGGGCCCAAGATTTTTGCCTCCTCTGCCTGGCAAAAAAGTGATCCCATAATGCTGTTCATTTGCTACTACACCTGGGCTGCCACGCACAAATGAAGATGGTAACTCAACCACGAGGACTGATGCTACGACAAATTCCTGATCTCTGATTTCAACTGGATCCCTCCTTTTCCTGTCCTTCATCAGTTTCCTTTTCTGTTCTCCTCAGGGGCCATTCTAGAGCTTTACTCTTTTCCTCTAATCTCCTTATCAAGTTCCTATTCCCTTTTGTTCAACAGACACCATAAACTTTACTTTGTTCAGAACAGAAACAAAGACCTTACCAGAATGGTCTATGCGGAGTTCCCACTGACCTCCATGAGCCCAAGTCAATAAACACACCTGAAACTGCTTTTGTCTTTTGCGACACTTCTCGTGGTTCTTCTCTCCTTCTGACGTCTCAGCCTGCTTGGCTGGCTCCTTTTCCTCCGTCCTCCCATCAAGCACACTGTTGGTTCCAGAGCTCTGTTCTTCCTATTCCACCTGCTCTCCCAGGATAATGTCCCTGACTCCCCAGCTTTCAGGTACCACATAATGCTAATTATTTCCAAACTATATTTTTGGTCACTTCTCCTCCAGAAGCATGTGATATCCAATATGTTTACACTCAAAACTGCTTTTCTTCTCTTGCCTTCCTCATGCTGCTTTAAAGGAACCTGGGCCCTGGTGTCCTCTAGACTCCCCTCTCTTTGACTATCCAATGTCCTCAAGTTCTGCTGATCCCACCTTTCACGGTCACTCCCAGCTGTCCCACTTCTCCATGGCTACAGCTACTTTTACCCTCTCACCTCACCCACTGCAGGAACTCTCTAACTGAGCTAAAGGAAAGGTTAAAGGCTCTGGGTAGACCAATAACTTAGGAAGCTTTAAAAAAATACTGAAGCTTGAATCCCATTACCCCCTACTCCCACCCCCAAATATGTTGTAATTAGTTTTGTATAGATGTAGTAGGCATTGGAATTTTAAAAACTCTTTTTTTATTAATCAGAATACTTGATTTTATAATTATAATCACTGTAGAATAGTAATCACTATATTATTAGCAAAGTGATAAAAATATACATCAACAGAATAAAAAAGAGAGTCAAGAAATAGACAGAAGTCATACGTGCAAAATTAATAGAAAAAAGACAGTATTTTCTTTCTTTTTTTTTTTTTTTTTTTTTGCAGTTTTTGGCCGGGGCTGGGTTTGAACCCGCCACCTCCGGCATATGGCACCAGCGTCTTACTCCTTTGAGCCACAGGCGCTGCTCAAGACAGTATTTTCAATAATGTTGGATCAATTGGTCACGAACTCATCCTAGAAAAAATGCTACACACCTCATTGCTGAATATCACTGTAGTTACCTTCAAAGTACTCCCTTGGGCCGTCTGGGGTGGCACATCTATATCCCCCAGGTGCTTAGAATATGCAGCCAAAGTCAAGAACCACGGTTTTAAGCTATTGTCCGTATGGCTTTGCATCAGTTCTGCGTTACTTTTATTTTTATTTCTTTTGAGACAGTCTCACTATGTCCTCTCTGTAGACTGCCATGGTGGCATAGTTCACAGCAACCTCAAAATCTTGGGTTTAAGGAATTCTCTTGTCTCAGCCTCCCAAATAGCTGGGACTACAGGTGCCTGTCACAACGCCTGGCTATTTTTTTTTTGTCACAGTTGTCGTTGTTTAGCTGGCCCTGGCTGGGTTCGAACCTGTCAGCCTCAGTGCATGTGGATGGCACTGTAACCATTGTGCTACAGTCGCCAAGCCAGCTCTGTGACATTTTTAAAAGCCCCAGCTCAAATGCAGGATGTAGAAAGCTGGCATGAGCTATCACACAGGTAAGACTCAGAGTGGAAGATTACTGGGGATGGGGGTAGGGGTGGGACAGGGGATCAGGCTCCAGGAAGTGGGAGAGCAGCCACTGACCCCAGCTACTCACTGGCCTGTGCAGTGTCACAGGGCTCTTGCTTCCTGGAAATCTGCTACCTGCTTCCCAGGCAATTCAGGTCTGTCCCTGACTGCAGAGTTCAGGCCCTTTATTGGAAGGATTTGTTCTGTAAAATTTGGATTCAGTCAAAAGCTTACACTGAAGGACCTAGAAGGTCACATGTGACCCCAAGGCCACAAGTTCCCCATCCTGGTCCAGGGAGTGCCTCCCGCATACAATCAGCTATGCCTTTCCTGGTAGAAGAGGCTTATTTTGCCCACTTCTGGCCTAAGCCCTTTGGGAGAAGATCCAGAATCTTCTGGCAGTCATGGTCAGAGGGCAGCATCACTTGTGCAGCTCTGAGGGCTTCAGCAGCCGGCCTTCCAGGACTCCTCAGCGACTTCCTTTCCTCTAAAGGATGAAGATGATGCTGGTTCTTATGCTCCCCTCTCCACCCTGCCAGGAACTGCACACACCAAGATGCTGTAGGATGTCAAGACCTGGGATGGCGGAGGAACCGTCTTCCTTCTCACTGAGCTCTCAAGAACAGAACATTTCTCTTGGCTCAAGAAAGCCAGAATATTTACTTTATAAAACAAGCAGCAATCTCTTACTTGTAGGCACACTGGGCACAAAATGATAGCTAAGACCTCTTGTTAATAACACCTGGGACTGTCAGAGTCATTGTGTAGCTAATTCTAATTTGGTTTTAATTTGCATTTCTCTATTGGGCATCTTTTCATGCACTTATTTGCCATTCGTATAACCTCTTTGAAGAAGTGTCTGCTCAAGTCTTTTGACATTTCTTCTGTCTCTTAATGTAATTTAAAAGAAATAAACTTTATTTTTAGAACACTATTAGATTTCCAAGAAATTTGCCGACACACAGTCTTCCTATATCTTGTGATTAACCTCTTACATTAATATGGTGCATTTCAATTACAATTAATGAAGAAGTGTTGATATGTTATTATTAACTAAAGTCCACACTTAATTCACATTTCTTTAGGCTTTACATAATGTTCTTTATCTGTGGCAGGTCACCATCCAGCACATATTACATTTAGTCTACATGTTTCCTTAGCCGCCCTCTTGGTTGAACTGTGTCTCAATCTTTTCTTGTTGTTGATGACCACAAAAACTTTAAGGAGTACTGGTAAGCTATTTTACAGAGCATCCCTCAATTGGTATTTGCCTGATGTTTTCCTCATGATCAGACTGGGATTGTGGGTTTTGGGGGGGACAACCAAAGAGGAAAAATGCCATTTCCATTGCATCTTATCAAGAGTATGTGTTCTCAACATGACTTATCACTGTCCATGTTGACCTTGATCACCTGGTTGAGGCAGTGATCTACCTTAAAGTGACTCTCCTCACTCCTTTCCATACTGCATGCTTTGGAAGGAAGTCATTATGTAAAAACCTATATTCAAGGAATGGGGAGTTATGCTCTCTCTCCTTAAAGAGAAACTACTTATGTAAATATTGTGGAATTCTTCTGCTTTTGTCCATTTTTCAACTGGATCTGTTTACTAACTGTAGAGTTTTAAGAGTTCTTTATATATTCTGCACCCAAATCTTTCAATATTTATGAATTGCAAATATTTGCTCTCTGTCTGTATGTTGTCTTTTTATTATCTTAACAGTACCTATTGTAGGACAAAAGTTTTAAATTTTACTGAAGTCCAAATTATCCATTTTCTGTCTTCTGGATATCCAGAAAGAGGGGCTCTAGCCTCTCTATTGCAGCTGACCTACATTCCTGGCTGAAGCAGAAGGGCAGAGAGGTCCCCTCCACCCTTCGGGAATCACAGCTCTTTGGATTGGAGAGGAAGGGTCCTCTCCCTCAGAGTTTGAGGCACCTGCAGACTCTTGCTGTGGCTGCTGCAGTGGAATTGTCTAGAGGAGGGAGCATGTGAGAAAGGAGAAAAATAGTCTCATTTGTCATCCCCTTTGGGACCTACAGAGAGGGCATGTCCTGGTGTTCTCTTTGCCCACACCTGAGGTCTCCTTCTAGACTCTGTAGGGCTGCCTTGATTCCAGTCTGGGAAATATTGCAGGAAAATGGGAAACTCATGGCATCAGAGGGACTTCAAGCTTTGGTCTTCTTCCCCAGTTGGCCTGCTGCCACTTCTCAGAGTACCTCCTTCTACCTCCATTATCAGTTCCACACATTCTGTCCAGGCTGGACAGCTCCAATTCAGGGTGGCCTTGATTAGTCTCAAGGGAATTCTGGGCCCAGGTCTTGCCATAGGCCAGTTTTCTGGCTGCTTTCACAGGGTAACTCCATTCTTAGGCTCTCTGAGGGAAGCACTGAACTGTAGGCTCCTCCCCCAACCTAACAGGTGGAAAGTTCGAATAAACAGAAAAGCATCACAAAGGTCTGTCTTAAGCCATGTCCTATTGGATGATTAGAGAACATGAGTCTTAGGAAGAGTTTCTAAGGCAGGACTTTGGCAGGCTGGTGACTAGTCCTTCTTTTAGCCATATCTAGGACTATTTCATTAAAATCACCACTGCTATTCCACAGTGGTTTAGTGGAGAGTTTGGGGACTGGAATAAAAGATTTGGACCCTCACTGAAAATGTGAGAAAGTCTATTGAGCTCATGTAGCCTGTTTTCTCAAACTTAAATTGGGATAACCCATTGCACAGGTTTGATATGAGGGTCAAATGAAAGCTCTTTGCAACTGACAAGCTGATAACCTTCTCAGTAGGTTTTATCCTCTTCTTTCAAGTTCCTACGACATTCTGCACTTCTCCATAGATAACTCTCATCCCAGCTGCAACTACCCATTAAATCCTTCTTCTTAACAAGCCTATAAGCTCCATGAAGGCAGATATGTGTTTTCCTGGTCCACTATTATACTGCCAGGACATAAAAGATGTTGAATAAAGATTTGTTCAATTGTACTGTTATAAGACTGAAGTTGCTAAATGATCATCATGAGATTATTATATCACTTCTATCTAATTTCATTGTTGTCATCAACATTAACTCATGTCTAGTAAGCAGAATCAAAGAAGACTTTAAGTCAAAGGAAACCGTTGATTAATGAAAATTAATGTTCTGGGGACACGATGGATTTTTACCATAACTCATATGAGCCAAAATCATGACTCTATTCAAAGATGCAGGTTTGCTACCAAGGTACTTCAAAAGGAAGAAAATACAGCAATCTTCAGAAGAATGTATCTTTCCTAAGGTTGTCAGCTTGACACATTCAGGACAGAATCTCTCCTTTCGCACTTAACATTTTGATTCATAAACTAAGATCTCAGAGCTTGAAAAAATGGAAATATGTCACTGAAATGTCAGCATTGATTTTATGATATTCTTGAAGGAAACAAGAAGGAACACAGGAGAACTCAAGTGTCTTGCCTGAGAGTTCAATGCACACTTCTACTTGAATAGAATATGTGTGGCATCTTGGAATGATTAGAAATTAGGAAGATGAGTATTCATCCTGGTAATAAGCCTTAGCTTCTGTATTAGTCAAGGTTCCCAACAGAGCACAGCAAAGGAAACATACACATATAATGATTATGGAGGCTGGGAAATCTCATAACCTGCCATCTCCAAGCTGGAGACCCAAGAAAGCTGGTGAGTGGTTCCAGTTTGAGCCCGGAGCCCTGAGAACTAGGAGAGCCAGTGGGGTCAATCCAGCTGTCTTTTGTTCTAGTCAGCCCCTCAATGGATTGAATAATGCCCACCCACATTGGGAAGCACCAACTACTCTACTGAGCAAATGCTGATCTTACCCAGAAATACCCTCACTTATTCAGAGCACAAACACACACTTGTCTATTTATACTCATCGTATTTCCCTTAAAACTGTTCTTCCCCCATTTATTCTCCTTCTTGGAAAATGATACCACCTGTTCATTCAAGCTTTAAAGTGGGGAGTTCACCCAGATGACATCGTTTGTTTCTGTCACACCCATATTCACTTGGCTACCCAATCCTTTGATTCTACTGCCTCAGTGGAATGCATCCCCTCCTCTTTGCTTCTACTAACCATGCCATGAACTTCTATCTCTCTGACACATGAGGCACTTACATTTGTTGAGTGAAATACTTTCTCCTTCATCTTGGCTTGCACTACATTTCAAGCTTCTCAAGGGCGGGCAATATGTCTTTTATATTTTATGTGTCCCTGCACATAGGTCTGTACATGTGTGCACATTTAGGTGTGTGTGTGTGCGTGTGTGTGTGTGTGTAGGGGCTCACATGGTACCCCAAAAGAGTGCCAGGCACATGGATATTAGTTTAAGTACTGAAATGTCTAAGTGGAAACATTACTAAGTTAGTTTTTAGCATTGAACTTGGAATCCCAAAGTCACAGTTGAATATACAATGTATATTTTTAGGGGAAATCAGTGATCCTAAGGCTTCTCACTTATGACTTTCCCTGGTGCCAGGCCTTTACATTATTATGGTTACTTTATTGAATAGGGGCCTTGGGTTTCCAGAAAGTTCCTGTTAAAAAATAAAAAAAAAAGGAGCAGCAGTATAGGGAAGAGGCTAAATACTTGGACTGTGTAGTTAATAGACACGTTCACATTTCAGCTCTTTTAGCTGTCACTTTTAGCTGTGAAGTTCTTTACAATTTTTAAGATCTTTTAGCTTATTCATCTAAAACATGGGAATGAAATATTAATATCTATGCATAGAGGCACTGTGCAAATTAAATGAGATGAGGTATTTGGAATGTTTAACACAGAGTGCTTCATTTCCTCCACCGGAAGAGCGATGAGCTGTGTGATTAGGGTGAATGTGGATTTTAAGGGGCTGAGGTTTCCAAGGGTAGGGCTGCCACATTGAAATGCAGACAGCCTCAGTCTCCATCTCCTCTCTTTTCCTGTCTCTTTGTTGCCCGCCTCCTACCTATATGCCCTGGAGCTAAACATTATTTCTTCCTTAGCTTCCTGCTCCAAAGTGATAGGCCAGATGGGGGAGGGCAGCCCTTCTTGAGCTTCTCCGCAAGTTAACTGGAGGCAAGTAACATAAGGATGAGCTAAGCTTTGCATGTTCTCCAGTGCAATTTTGTGAGCAGAAATCTGATATTATATCTGGATTTTCATTTGACTCTTGGTTAAAACTGGAGGGAAGGATAAGTTAGTGACTGATAACATGTGATTGTATAAATGTTGGGCAATATTATTGATGTTGATAAGGTAAGTATTACCCCGGTATGAGCAGGGCAGGATATGAAGCCATTTATGTGAATTTATTCAGAAAACAAGGAAGAGATAACTGTTGCTGGACTAATTATGCAGATTACATCGGAAGGGACATCTGTGAGTAAACTAAACCAAATTAAGCAGAAAAGCCCAGAAGACAAAGTTCATGTGCTGTAACAACCTCACTGAGACCTGACATTCCTCTTGAAACCTTGAAAAACAATTAACTTACAGAAAAAGGTATTTTTCTGACATTGATTATACCTTAGACCTTTAATTTGATAGGCAAAGGACAATGTGATACAGTGCTGATAAAAGAGGTCTAATCACCTTGGAAAATAATGTGGAATTCTTTTGTACAGGTGAGCATAAGCATACCTCACAACCCAGTAATTCCACTCCTGAGTAGGTAAGAGAAACTCTCATTTACAAGCACTAGAGATGATAGCAAATGATTGGAAACAACAGAAAAGTCCATTACTAGGAGAACACATAAATAAATTGTGTATGTCTATAAAAGAGAAGACTATACAACAGGGAAGAAGAATGAAGTTCAGTGAAATGCAACCAAATGGATGAATATTTGATTCATGATGTCTGGGGAGAAAGCAAGTAATAGAAGCCTGTATACACTATGATACCACTTTTTATAAAGCTTAAAAACAAGCATAGCTAAGCAGTATATGGTTTAGAGATGTGACCGTAGGTGGTAAAATCTTTGATAAACACAAAATTCAGTCTAGTGGACACCTGCGAGTGTGGGGAGGCAAGGAAGAAACACATTGGTATTGCTAATGTGTTACACGTCCAGTTGTGTGGTTGGTTCATGAGTCTTTAATTTATTATTACATTTTTTAAATGTACATATCTATTACTTTTTCATATGTACCAAATTTTATATTTTAAAAATACTTTTTAAAGCCATACCACTTCCTGGGGGGTATAAAATGTTACTTCTCTTATCTGAATAGTTCTGACCAATACAAATAGTTTGGCTTCTAAGTTTTTATATTTATTTAGTAGACTCTCTGTAAGCTGACCATCCAAGAGACTGTAACAAACTGGTCAACACACAGAAGTGGTCAACATAAGGAACTAGGGCTATTGTACTGATAGCCCTAGTGGCACATGTCTAGTCTATGAAAATTAGGTCAACTTAAAGAGTTGGTCAATGCAGGGAGATGGTCAACTATGAAGGTTCTACTGTATTTTAAAATGGTTTCTGGTTCCTTTCCTGAGATGGGAAAAATGGCAATATCTATAGTGCCTATAAAAATAACAGTGATCATTTCTTACTGTTAAACATATCCACCAACTAAAAATCTTTTTTTCCCCCACAAAATCAAAGAGAAATTGAGTAGTCAGAGTAGAATCTGTAAGTGAACCTAGAAAAAGGCCTAGGTGATTTTAGCCTCATGAATAGTATATGCACTATTCATATCAGAATAACCCACTGTGGGGGTTATTCTGGATTCAGGATATGTTTGCCAAAGGATAAAAAATTTGAGTTAAACAAGAGGAATAAGTTCAAGAGATCTATTATATGTATAATACGGTGGCTCTACTTAATAACAATGCATTGCATTTCAAAATTTGCTAAGAGAATGAATTTTAAATGTTCTCACCACAAAAAATGATAAGCATGTGAGGTAACACATATGCTAAGTGTCTTGATCGAGCCATTCCACAATGGATACATATTTCAAAACATGTTGCACAGTGTATAAATATACAGGGTGTCCATGAAGTTCACATTAAAGTTCACATGCAATTTACTATGTTAAGCTATTTTAAATTTCACATGAACTTTGTGTCATGTGAATGTATAATATTTTTATCTTTCAATTAGTAATAATAAAAAGAAGAAAGAAAAAAATAAAAATTTTAAAAATAATAGAGATCGCCACTGCTATTCAGCATAGTTGAATGGAAGTTTTTGCCAAAGTAATGAGGCAAGAGAAGGGTATCAAGGGTATTCAGATGGGGATGGTGGAGGTAAAATTCTTGCTCTTTGCAGACCATATGATGTTATACTTAGAAAATCCCAGAGACTCAACTCACAAGTCTCCTGGAAGTGATCAAAAAATACAGCAACATCTTGGGATGCAAAATCAACGCCCTCATATCAGTAGCTTTAATATATGCCAACAACAGTCAAGCTGAAAATCAAATTAAAGACACAATACCCTATACAGTAGCTTCAAAGAATATGAACTACCTGGGAATATACACAATGAAGAGCACGAAGATCTCTACAGAGAGAACTATAAAATCCTGAGAAAAGAAATAGCAGAAGACACTACAAATGGAAGAACATACCATGCTCATGGCTGGGAAGAATCTACATTGGTTTTTATTTTGTTTCTTTCTTTTTTTTTAATTCTTCGGGGTTTTTTTTTGTTTTTTTTTTTTTTAAAGAATCAACAGTGTTGAAATTTCCATACTACCCAAACCAATCTACAAATTCAATTCTACCTCCATGAAAGCACCAATGTCATACTTCAAAGAAACTGAAAAATAGTGCTTCATTTCACATGGAAGCAGAAAATTCCCTGAATAACTAGTATAATTTTAAGAAATAAAACAAATCTAGAGGCATCCCTGTACCAGATTTCAGGTTATACTACAAGTCTAACGTACTCAAAACAGTGAGGTACTGGCACAAAAACAGAGATATAGATCTATGGAATAGAATAGAGAACCTAGAGATGAACCCAGCCACATATCACCATCTGATCTTCCATAAACCTAACAAAAGCATAAATTGGGGAAAATATTCCTATTTAGTACATGGTGCTTGGAGAATTGGTTAGCTGCATGTAGAAGATGGAGATTGAATCCATACCTCTCACCATTTACAAAAATTGGCTGTCATTGGATAAAAGATTTAAATTTAAGATATGAAACAATAAAAATTCTAGAAGAAAGTGTGGGAAAAACTCTTGACACTATCTGCCTGGGAAAAGATTTTATGAAGAAGACCCCCTTTGCAATTGCAGCAACAGCAAAAATACATAAACTGACATAGTCAGGTTAAAAAACTTCTGCACAGCTAAGGGTACAACAATTAAAGCAAACAGGCAGCTTCAGAATGGGAGAAGCTATTTGCAGGGTATGAATCTGACAAAGAGATCCAGAATCTAGGCTCGGCGCCTGTGGCTCAACGGGCTAAGGCGCCAGCCACGTACACCTGAGCTGGTGGGTTCGAATCCAGCCCGGGCCCGCCAAGCAACAATAACAACTGCAACCAAAAAAAATGGCCAGGCGTTGTGGCGGGCGCCTGTAGTCCCAGCTACTTGGGAGGCGGAGGCAGGAGACTGGCTTGAGCCCAGGAGTTGGAAGTTGCTATGAGCTGTGATGCCACAGCACTCTATCCAGGGTGACAGCTTGAGGCTCTGTCTCAAAAAAAAAAAAAAAAGAGAGATCCAGAATCTACAGAGAACTCAGACTGATCAACAAGAAAAAAGCAAACAGTCCCATTTATAAATAGGCAAGAGACTTGAACAGAAACTTCTCTGAAGAAGACAGACAAACGGCCATAAATACATGAAAAAATGCTCATTGTCCCTGATCATCAGAGAAATGCAAATCAAAACCACCACAAGATATCACCAAACCCTTGTGAGAATAGTCCACATCACAAAGACCCAAAGCTGTAGATGCTGGCATGGTTGTGGAGGAATGGGAACACTTCTACACTGCTGGTGGGACTGCAAATTAATACAGCCTCTTTGGAAAGAAGTATGGAAAAACCTCAAATAACTGAAAGTAGACCTTCCATTTGATCCCACAATCCCGTTACTTGTTATCTACCCAGAAGAAAAAAAATCATTTTACCACAAGGACATATGCATTAGGATATTTATCGCGGCTCAATTTGCAATTTCCAAGATGAGGAAGCAACCCTAGTGCCCATCTACACATGAATGGATTAATAAACTGTGGCATATGTACGCCATGCAATACTATTCATCCACAAAAATATGGAGACTTTACATCTTTTGTATTAACCTGGATGGAGCTGAACAATAGTCTTCTGAGTAAAGTATCACAAGAAGGGAAAAGCAAGAATCCAGTGTACTCAATACTAATATGAAGGCAATAGATAAACCACTACATGCCCGCACAAGAGAAAAACACGATTATTGTCAAGTGGGAGTGGGGGAGGAAGGAGGGGAGGGAAAGAAGAAAGGGGATGGCGAAGCGGGATTGGGAAGCTCTCACCCAAGGACACAATGTAAAGGTGCACAGCACATCCCCCAGGTGAAGGGTTCAGCTACAACTTCAAACTTTACCTCAGAAATGCAATCAATGTAATCTAATCACTTGTACCATCATATTAATCTGAAATAAAAAAAGAATATAAAAAGAACATGTATAGCTTATATCATCAAAGTAAGCAATAAATAGTGTATACATTAAAAAAGAGACAATGTCATGTGCTACTTCTTTACCTTTTAATTTCTAAGATAAACTAAGTGAGTTGGGTACTATGCAAATTCAGTGAGACTGGGAAAATATTTATTTTGACACAATCCCTCTTCTCTAAGACCATTCACCTCAAAGTACTGAATGCTTACATTTTTTTTTCCTTCTTGTGACAGGGTCTCATTGTGCTGCCCAAGCTGAGTGCAATGGTGCAATCATAGCTCATTGCAAGTTTGAACTCCTGGGCTCAAGGGATTCTCCTGTTTCAGTCTCCCCAGGAGCTGGGCTACAGGCATGTACCACTACACCTGGCTACTGTTTTATGTTTTGTAGAGATGAGGCTCTCACTATTGTGTCCATGCTGGTCTCAAACTCCTGGTCTCAAGCAATCCTCCCACCTGGGCCTCCCAATGTTCTGGGATTACAGGCATGTGCCACTGTGTCCAGCCATACCGATAGTTGTTTGAAATAAAAATAGCCTGCAATGTGCCAAAATAAAATTTAGTATGATAAACCTAACTGATGACAGTTTGCTCCTCTAACGGATTTGGTGTGCAATCGGCCAGCACGGGAAAGGTTGGGAGGCTCTGCTGAAGTTTATCTGATAGAATAATGTTCTTTTATATAAAATCATCTGAGACCGCATTTCCTTTGGTAATTTTACTCATAAAGAAAAAAACTACACATTTTGCAAGTTGATCAGACTTGAACTAATGAGAAAGCAAGCATCCAGGATGTTTAAAAACAGTTATGATAATAAAAATTAAATTCATTTTAAATTCAGACAATCTATGTGCACTTTTAATCCATATTGTTTATTTGTTCCGATAGTCTTATTTACTCTTTATTTGCCTTTTTTTGATCTTACTATTTGTGGGTGCCACCCAGTTCTCTACTTTTCATTGTAATTTTATACTTGATCAAGCTGTTGACATGTAAATAGCTGCTTTGAAGATGAAAGCACCAGACTGTTCCTAAACACAAGAAAAATTGTAGTTGCTTTATTTGACTTGAGTAGAAAAGAATGTCTCTATATAAAATTTCAATTGCTTTCTAACATAAAAAGTGTATCACTTAGGAGTGAACTTTATACTGAGCAAGAGGATATTATGGGAGGTTGACAATTATCCAATTCATTTTCTTTGCTTTTAGAAATAACCTCAATATTCTTCCAGAAATATGTTTTCTTATTGTGGCTTTAGACTTTGGACTTAGAAATTCAAAGAGTTTATTTATGCAGAATCTAAATAATCTCTAAGCCAGGAAATAGGTTCTTTGGCAAAAGAGGAAAACAGATACTTTAACAATAATTCAGAGAATCAATCCATCTATGCAGGAGAATTAGTTTAAGGTACTTCAACACCATTTTTTTACTCAGTACCATTTGTTCATATTTTTAAGGAGCTCAGGAAGTTTGACCCCAAAATACGATTCTTTGGTATAAAGAATATTTTGAATTAAAGGCTCTTAGAGATTAACAGGCCCCAAAGAACAATGGACTTTACTTCCTCTTCCTGTGATCTCTATATACGGCAGGAAAGAAAATCAAGAATGTAACTAGACCTAACCTAAATTATTTAAAACATAATACCTGTCTGTTAGGTATTATGTTTCCCTCATCCATTCATTCTCCCAAGTATTTATTCATCCTTTCTAGCAACTGTTTATTTCCCCTAAACAGAATTACTAATACTCTAAAAGGTGAATATAAAAATATCTGAATCTCATCAGGATACTGAGTAATCACCTCTGCGAATTCTCCCAAAGTGCATGGTAAATACATCTTTCTCTTATTACTCTGCCTTAATCTTGAGTTTATTTTTTCAGTGAACTTTTGCGGAAAAGGGCAAGATTCCCCTTGCCCCTACAATTTCTTTACTCAGTACCCTCTGTTTATGGGACATTAGACACAAGGTGTCTACTCGACAGAGCTGAAGAGCAGTTATTTTCACAATGTAGAAGAGCTCAGAGTCCCCTAGAGGGCTGGGCCACATCCCCAGGACTTCTGACTCACTGTGTTGAGCTGCACCTTTAAAATTTACATTTCTAAATAAGTTCCTAAATTATGCTATTGCTTCTGGTCTAGGGAGCACACTTTGAGAACCACTATTACAGAACACCTATTCTGAAATGTGGTTTCCCATTGCAATTGGCTGAGGTTCTTGAATAAAATACTGACCCCTAACCACAGAGGTTCTGATTTATTAGCCTAAGGTGCAGCCTGTGTGTATGAAGTGTTCTAAGCACCCCCAGGTGATGATTCCGATGTGTTGTAAGGTTTGAGACCTATCATGGTAAAGGATAAAATCGGCTTTTTTTTTTCCCCTTAAGGAATTTAAATCCTCAAGTGAATTCTGTACTTTATACAAATACACGAATGATGCTAATGCAAAGTAAAAATTTTGAAAAATAATCTTGATGATAAAGGTCAGAGGAGCTAGGACTAAGAAACCCCTTCCTGATGCCATATAATAACCACGTTTTCTAGTTTCGGTGTTTGAGGCTTTGGCACCTGGGACCACACTGACCTTGACAGGACTGACCCTGGAGGCACAGCCCCTCCCAGATCCAGCTCATTCCCAGAGACAGCAAACAACTTGCCTAGGAGTTTACCTTTTATATGCAAACCAACTAATTCAGATTCCATACCCCCAAGCATCTCCTTTCTGCAGCTAGAGCTTTTGCAACCCAGCCTCTATTCTCCTAATCACCCCAGGGCCAAGGACCAGACAACTAGGGACAGCTCCTTTGCCTGAAGCCTGCTGAAATTTTCAAATAGCCAGGCCCAACCCTGTTCACCCCACCTGGCTTTTATCCCTTCTGCAGAAACTTCCACAAAGGATCTTGCCTCTACTTCCTTCCTCTCCCTATGCCTCCTGGCAGACTCTGCTGCCTCCATGGGTGGCCCTGAAATGTGTGGCATGCCTCTTGTTTCCAGGGATCTGTGTGTATCAAAACATCTTCTTTCATAACAATCATTTCCAGTCCGTGGGCTTTACCACACCTTATTACACACATCCCAGGTACCCTTTTAAAACACCTCACTAAAGCCATTAAGAGGACACCAGATTTCCTCTGGAATCATGATCAGAAAAACCTTCAGTTGGAAGGAACTGGGACAGAAGGAAGGGGCATTAAACCGAGGCCCCAAGGCAATAAAATTCAGTTAGAAGAAAATCTAGTTTTCTGGATGGTTAGCCTACACGATGCTTGGCAACATTTGGGTGATTCAATTTTGTGGCTTTCCATCTGAAATGAGCTGTCACGTGGCCCTCGTCTCCTGCAGAGTTGTTCAGGTTGGTGCACCCCGGCAATCACAGGAAGAAATACTGCGGCCCCTTCGAGACAATCATTTTAAGACTCTACCTCACAGCTGTCACATGCATCGGGATAGAGAGAAAGCAGAATTTCTGTGCAGTGGTCTAAGTCACCTGGAAAGCCAGCACACGAGGTCACACATCTCCTAGTCCATTAGGCAGCTAGACACAACATTCATTCTCCGCATGATCTTCCCAGTGAGTCACGCCGGCTTTTTTTGTTAGTTTGTTTGTTTTATGATTTTGGTGTTTTTTGCACTAGCAGACAAAGAACATTTTGCTGAGTTGATAGCAGCCTCTGATTCTAGATGTTAAGGACATTGAGGTTCTGTTTATGACCCCTCTCCACAAAGGGACAAGCTAGGGCTGCTCTTCTCTCATCATTTTTCTTCATACTGAAGTCGTCTGTTTAATGTAACATTCACAGAGGCAAAAACCCAGCACGCACGTTGGAAAGGAGAGAGGCAGAATCATGACAATTGTCAGCTAGGAAGAAACACACAGAAATGCTGCTTGGGAAGGGGGATCGTGAAGCCTGGGGGTGATTAACACAAATCCGTGGTACCTTCTAATGATGCCTTAAATCCCACAACTCTAGCCTACCAAGAAATTCAAGCAATAAGTAACTGCCTCTTCCTTACTCAAACTAGGTCAAAGCTGAACTCTACTTCGGACTAGGACACAGAACAGACACCTGATTACGAGCTCTGATTTGAGGAGTTCTGGTACGCCATAAAGATGGTGACTGAACTTTGTACCTGATTCTTGAGAGGTAGGCTGCACACCCTTGGACTTTTCAGAGTGTTGTGAATGTTATTCATGGTGGGCCCCTGAGACCAGATCTGAGAGTTTATGCTCATGAAGTGATTCAGGATGGAGACTGGCGGTGTCAGAACGCATGGCCAGGTGATTAGAGGGCGGGAGTTTGAGCCAGCTAATATCAGCCCCACCTCTGGACTTGGTGTGCCCAGAATTTCTCTGCCTGGTCCTTGGTCTTGGAAAGTTGAAGTATAAATTCATAAACCACTATGGGTAAGTAAAAGGATAGATTTTATTGATAAGTAAGGGGAGAAGGAAGACAAAGCCTCTGGCACAGCAGAGGTGCGTCCCAAGTGGGGAACTCGTTTGGCTCCCTGTCTCAGGGTCTATAGGCAGCTTTTCCTACCCTGCAGGTACAGGTTTTGGGGAGATGGAATGTATGTCTAGAATACGTCACAACCATTTCTCACCAGAGGCCTATGGGCAGAAGTTAATATTAAAAATTCCATTGTGTAGGATGTGGTTCTGTTTGGGGCATGTTGCCCCTCCCTGGGAGTGGCAGCTTAGATAGAACATTGATCACGTTGGTTTATGAGCCTGTTTGGGCCTAGAAAATGGGGTCTGTGTTCAGGCCTAGGTGCAGGGGATCTGCATCATTGGGGAAAAGGGCGAGAGATTAAGTTCAACCTCCTGACCTTCGACTCAGTCAGTTATGCCTGTTTAATAGAACCCTGATAACAACTCTGGACACTGAAGCTCCGGTGAGCGTCTGTGGTTGGCAAATCTCTGCACACTGTCAGATGTTGATGTGCTGAGAGGGGAATGGATCCCTAAAGATGATGGAAGTTTCCTTTTGAAATCTTTCCAGATTTTACCCTGTGTTCCTCTTCTAGTTTATACCTGATATCTTTTGCAATGAAACTATAATCATGAACAGTGTTTCCAGTGACTTCTTTCTGGCTAATTATCAAAACTGAGAGGGTAGGAGAAATGTCTGAATTTGCAGCCAGTTAATCAGAAGTGAGGATGCCCTGGGGACTCTGAAATTGTGGTGGGTGTCTGACATGAGGACAGTCTTGTGAAGGACTGTGACCTTAACCTCTAAGTAGCTAGGAACACACATGCCTTAGAAGTATTCATATTCGTTCTTTCTTGCACTCCCCTTCTCCTAACTAATACTGATTTCCTTTACGGTTGAAAGCTCCTCACTGTAGATTTATTTTATCGGTACAGCTCTTACGCTTGCTCACTTCATTCCAGTTTTTCCCAGGACTTCCTAGAGTTCTTTCCCAGGGTGGGAAACTCTCTGGAGCAGGGAGGGAGAGGAATCCTGACATGCATATTTAATTCAGAAGGGGAATGAGCAGGTAGTGGTAGCAGTGTGTTGGTTGGGTCCTTTCTGCTTGTGATCCAAGTCTCCTCGGACCTTATCAACCAGGACCAAGTAGTTGAGCACTGCTGGCAGCAGCTGCGGGGGGGGAGGGGGCAGGACCAGTAGGACCCAGTGTGTTAGTCCGTGAACCCGTTGCAAAGTTCACAGAACTTTCATGGCATGAGGCCCTCAGGATCTGGCTTACTTTATGACTTCTTCCCATCACTGTGAGTCAGGCTGCAGCCCATCAGCCTTCCTCCTGTTCCTCAGCCTCTCTGAGATTGCTCTTCCTTCAGGGCCTCGGCCCTTATTTTCTCTCTCTGGATGCTCAGCCCTCCACAATCCACGTGGCAGCTGCTTCTCAACATGAAAGGTTTAGCTTCAATGTCACCTCCTTCCAGAAGTTTCTCTGGCCACACTTGGCAGAGCACTCCTTCTCCCTAACCCAGTCCCACCCTGGAGCTACTTCCCAGCCCATTACCTGGCTTATTTTCTTTAAAACACTTACTGCTACATATATCATATTAGTTGTTTATTTTGTTACAGACGTATTTCTAGTCTCTACCTCTCCCGGAGGCTTAACCCTACCAATGGCTTTATCTATCTTGCTCACACCATGTCCTAGGCCCACGGAGCAGTAACTGGTAGAAACTACTGAATGACTGACAGAATGTAAAGCATTCGCCAAGTGCTGCTGTCTGTGGCAGGTCATATGAGACTTGGGGGAAATACACAAGACTCATTTCTTCCCTTACAGAGCTGTGGAAACTAAAAGACATACACATATGAAAAAGGGGACGTGGGCTATTTCTTTGACTCCTTCTCCTCTTTAGAAAGTGTCGTTCTTGGCCTCACACTTGCTCTCTCATTCCTGGCTTTATAGATCTGTCCCTCCCCAGACCTCAAACAGCACCCTACATTATTCCTAAATTGCTTCCCACAGTCTTAATAAAATACACTAAGCCTGTTTCTTTCCTTATTTTAATATTTTTTAAAAAGTTAATATTATTTCTCAGAAAGCATAAGTAGAACCCAAAAGGAATTAAAACACAAAATCTGATAAAGGAATTGAAAAAAAAATGTATAGGAAAATAAAATTTATGGCCCCCAAATTTACTAAAGTTACATTATGAAGTATAAGGCTATCTTAACAAGAGGAAAAAGACTTATGGGGCAATAATTTTCTCATATTATTTTTAGGGCACAGCTTTGTTAGGATTTTATCAGATGAGACTGAAATATATATTTTTTCCATTTATTTTTTACTTGTGTATATTCCTGGGGTACAAGAGCAATTTTTCTATGTTGATATATTGCACTGTGGTTAATTCGGGGCCTCAGCATGATCAATATATTTGAAAGTTGAACCTGTGTAATAATAAGTGAAACTTACAGAGAGTTTGACAGAATGTAGACAATATATCAAAATTTGGCTATAGTGTTAAAGACAGAATAAATACCATTGGTTGATTGCCCGTTTCAGGAAAAAAACACAAAAAACAAAGAATTTAAAGTGAATTAAAATTTATCCAATTTAGAATCCAATAAAAATGCCATAGGCCCAGTGCCAAGGAATATTCTTGGATTGGCATTTATTTCAACACGCTAAATTTAACCAGCTGCAATCCCTTTTAAGTGCCATCCAATACAATATTTTGAAATAGTGGGTGTGCTTTTAAAGAGAAATTGACATTTCATCTGAATATTTATTCTCTAAAAAAACAGATGCAGTTTTCTGCAACACGCTCAACACTTATTAAAGAAGCTGCAAGTTGTAGTTAGGGATGATACGCAGCAGGGTACTCATGTGTTTTCTCTCTGGGCCATAAATGCCTAGTTTATAATCACCACATTTATAACCTGTGCTATGGACCAGCAAATTTAGTGTCTAATATTTCATATGAAAGTGTCTTGATATTTCTTAGAATCATAATATACCAGTTATCATAATATAGCAATCAATTGTTAGGATTTTATTAGATGAGATTGATATTAAAAATGATTCCCATTTTATTTTTTACTTGCATATATTCATGGGGTACAAGTGCAATTTTTCTATGTTGATATATCGCACTGTGGTTAAGTTGGGGCCTCAGCGTGATCAATATATTTGAAAGTTGAATCTGTGTAATAATAAGTGAAACTTACAGAGAGTTTGATAGTATACAGACAATATATCACAATTTGGCTACAGTGTTAAAATGTTAAAAATAAAATATCAACCTCATCTAATAAAATCCTAACAAATTATATTTGTTGATATATTATGATAACTGGTATATTATGATTCTATATTATGATTGAGTTAGAAGAGACCTTTCCAATGTTTCGTTGCAATTCAATTTATTTCACATATGAGCAGAATGAAGCCTTTAACATGAGTAAGTGACAGACCCAGGTCTTGCCTGGAACCCAAGTCCTCATTCATTTATTTATGGATGTAAACTGCCCTTTATTAAAAACAAAATGTCTAAGATTCATCATCTGCCTGAAAAGTGCTCACGGCAGAGTGAAGCTTGGCCCATGCCATGTTTTCAGCCCCAGAACATACAGAATGTGCTGGTGTAGATTCCATGCCCAACCCCAACAGCAAACATTTATAAATGCTGGTAAGATGTAAGCATCTTTTTGGAAAAATACACAGCCAATCTTGCAGGTAAAGCTACTGCAAGATCCCTGTGCATTGGCTCTGGCCTTCCCACATGAAGAGCGGAGGTGCGAGTGGGAGCTAGGATGCAGAATGCTGCAGAAAGCCAGAACCCTGGGAAAAAATGCCCCTTCCATGCAGGGAAGGACAGGAACATTCTTCCCATACAAGTACCTAAGGGTACAGGTATATTTATCACTACATTAGTTGTGTGGGAAGAGGCCACCGGAATGCCTATCGCTAGCAAGAGAAATCACTCAGCCAGAGGCAACAGGCTAGTTCATATTTGCCTGTTGTTCTGGACTGTGTTAGGGGAGTGGAGGTGTCTGCTGGAGGTGTCTCCAGCAATAAATAAAAATCCCAAGTTTGCACTAACCATGAGTGTAAAGTCTTAATTTATACCGCCTTTACAGTGTTAGGAATTGACAACCCCTACCTAGCTAAACTGTTTTTCAAGTGTGAGAGAAAAATTATAAACATGCTCAGGAAAAGGTTACAGGAACTATTAGAGACCTGTACTTGAAGGAGTTGCTAAAGAATGTACTCAAGAAAGGGAAACCTGGACTCAGAAGGAAAGAATAAGATTTAAAGATAAATTACGAACAAATACTTTTTTTTTTTTTTTATGATGGAGTCTCACTCTGTTGCCCTGAGTAGACTACAGTGGCGTGATCATAGCTTACTGCAACCCCTAACTCCTAGACTCAAATGATACCTCCTGCCTCAGCCTCTGGAGGAGCTGGGACTGCAGGCACCCACCAGCATACCCAGTTAATTTTTCTATTTTTTTTTGTAGAGACAGGGTCATGGTCTTGTTCTTGCTGGTCTTAAACTCCTGACCTCAAGCTATCCTCTCACCTGACCTCTCAAGTGCTAGGATTACAGGTGGGTCCCATCATGTCTGACCTAATACATTTTTAAACTATGGCAAAAATCTAAAGAAGTCTTCACTGAAATCATAATAACAATTATAAAAATAATATATATTATGTATTAATATTATATATAATATAAAAACAGGGCAACAAAACTATGCACAACTTGAAAGAACCATAGATAAGAGAGTCACTAATTCTATCAGAGGGAATAAGAAACAGTTGATTTTGAATTGAGTATAAAACAATGAATAGGAATTTAGCAGGCAACAGGGTGCAGAAGGTTTTCAAAGGCAAACCTCCGAAGTATGAAGGTATATGGAATGTTCTAGAAACTGCTAAATAGTTCACAAAGCAGGTGTTCATGGGGATGTGGCAGAACAGAAAGCTGGAAAGGCAAGTGATAAACCTGGTCTTGTTTTTCTCTAACTGATGTCATCAAAGTCAACTTCTACATAATGTCAGATGACAGTCAAAACTCTTAGGGAGATACAGAAAACACATGAAATTAAGACATAATGTTAGACATAAATTTCACAATTTTGGGGCTTTTTTGCCACGATTATTTAAAATAATTATTTTGCTATTTTCAGAAAACTTCAGCTCATTCCTCTAGATCCTATGGGGGTTTGTTTTCCTGAGACTTTACTTCACAGAAAGGAAACTTCTTTATTGAGATAACTCTTTCCATTTTAATAATCAACGGTATTTCAATTCACAGTTAGAAAATGGATCTGGAACATAGTTAACATGTCTTGAGAAGAGGAAAGAATGTATAGATTAAAAACAGCAAGAGATCTGAGACATCAATTAAAATGTCTAGAATAAAGATACAACAGGCAGGATACCACAGCATAGTGAGCACCTTAGAATTCATTTTCCTCTTGCTGCCAACGCTACCTATCAATATTCAAAAAAATACTTGATTTATTATAGTTGGAAGAACTGACAAATACAAGATCTTGTGAGAATTAGGATTGGTATTTAGAATTTCAAGACAAGTTAAGGGATTATTTATTTATTGGCTATAATTCAGACTGATACACTCAAAGGAGATTTCGAAGCTGGCAAATACACTGGTAAGGTCGAGCTTGTATTTCTCCATCAGACCTTTTTTCTGCTTTATCCTGTACTTTTGGCAGCCATTGGTTCCTGGGCCTCTCAGATTTTCCCCATGAGAACTTGCTGTTTAGGAAGGGCTTCATAAGCATGTTTGTATTAGATAGGAATGACTGCTCAAGCTTACTAGGATGTCTTTCTTGGCCATATTCACTTACTTTGTAGTAGGAGACAGTGCTCTAAATTTATTATTGAAGAACTCCAAGCTTCAGTAAGATAGGTTGGGAGTTGAATCTTGATCTGAGGCATTCCAAGAGCCCCAGTTAATTCAAAACCCTGATCCCCAGTTATATCTCCTAGCCATAAATCTAGTTCTGAATCTATGTTTCAAAAACTATTAGCCTATTTGTGCTTCTGGGTCAGTGTCAATAAAAATAGTATCTGTTTGATGTGACACAATTTCAAATATCATACAGATATTTTAACTTGATCTGAATTTAACCAGGCTCAAAGAATATCAATATCAAACAAATGTAGACAGAAGAAGATGAAACACATACTTTTGCAAGGAGGCATTTTTTTCTTATAGACAAAGTCTGAAACCTTCAGGAATATTTTAAAAGGTTACTCATGAAGTCGCTAAACTGAGCCCAAAGATGGTTCCGAGGATTTCATCAATCAACGTAAATGCATTTTTTGTGTACAAGATTGTACATGGCACAATTTAATGGGATTTCTCTCTTCTGTTTAGTTGGAAAGATAAAATTCCCATGAAACAACCAGAATAAAAAATGAAGGGATGAACTATGAGGTACTAATCGTGCTGATTATTTACTTTTCTTTCTGTTGCTTCCAAAGCTCTCTTTCATCTTCAGGACAAAGTACAAATCCTTTGCCATGTTTTAAAGAACACTTTTTATTTCGACTTGGCTTATCTTTCCAGCCTCAGTCTCTGGCATATTCTTTTCTGAATTCAAAACCCCAGCCTTACCAAACCATGTGGAATTTTCTAGATTTATTATTATTTTGTAGTCCCTCAGGCCATTCCTTCTGCTTGAAACTACTCGTCATTCTCTTCTGTCAATTTCCAATTCATCTCTTTAAAACTGTCCTCCTGAAAAGTCTTCTACAATCTTTAAACAGCTCTATGCCCCTTCCGTTTGTTTCTACTGTATATCAGTCTTTAACCCCGTGACAGCAATTTCATATTGCATTAAAATCTCTTGTGTACTTGTCTGATTCTCCTCTTACCCTAGGTTTTTAAGTGTGAGTAAAGATCTGTACTTCATTTATATTGTGCCCCCCTGAGCCTAATGTGAAACCTAGACACACAATAGGTGTTCAATCAATCCCAGTTTGGGAGGCCTCAGTGGGGGGAGATAGCTGGCGGACAGATTGTCTTCCACAAGGTTGAAAGATTTGACTTTAAGAGAAGAAATTATAAGTAAGAGCACGACAGGGCAGAGTGATGATGGGATGGTATTTATGAAATCACACAGGATAGAGGTGAGATAAACAGATCCACCAAAACCAATAATATGTTCTAAAGCTAGGACCCATCACTTGATAGGTGAAAGACAAATTTGAAGAATAAGAAGAAGAGTATCTTTTAATCTTATTTTGTGGTATAGTGGCAATATGTGAATTTTTTTTAAAAAATCTATTAAAGTCAGGGACAATTATCCATAAAGAATACTTCAAGGTTTTATCTTTTTTAACGATGTCAAAATGAAAACCACATCCTACATCATAATGTTCCTAGATGCCCTTGTTGAAGAAATGCTCTGCCTAGAATATAGAAGTAACACAATATGATCAAACTCTTTTCAACTTGACCTTTGGTATAGTGTGTTATTCTTTTGCCAGAGATGCTCAAATGTGACCTGTGTGTCCTGGTACTAAGCTGCATTTTGCCAAAGCAACCAATTAATCTCAATCACCACATGCTATGTACCATCACAGCAGGACAGCAAGGGGTTGGGTAGAGATGACCTGCTTCTTTCCTGGGGCTCGCAGGAGACATGAGGGTTTTATGTGACTCCCCACCTCAAAGTGGGGCTGGCTCTGACGTGGAGAGGTAAACACTAGATAAGTTGCTGTCTTAATGAGACAACTCAGAAAACTGCCCTTTAAGTATCAAGAAACAAACTCAGAGGTCACTTTGATAGAATGAACAATCAAGCTAGAATTTGGTGATCAACTCTCAGGGGACTTCCTGCAGTCAGAGCTCAGGGTGAGTTGTAAAGGTTGGCACAGACTTCTGGTAAAAACAGGAAGATTCACGTTTGTAGTTCAGGAATTGTAGGTAGGTATTTCCTCTAAGGTGACAGCTCTTAACCTTTTTTGAGGTGTCATAGAGCTTCTGAGATATCATAGGTCCTCTTCCAGGGAAAAATGTACAGTTCTCACACTTACAGAGCACTGCCTACCCTCAGAGAGCCCCTTACATTGAGACCCTGTTAAAGATCTCTAAAGACAGGTTAGTTTGTCAACCTGAGTAAAGCGATATACTTCTGATATAAACAGTGTGGAAATTCCTGATTATACACGTGTAGTGCAAGTCTGCAGTGGGTGTAAGGCTGGCATTTTGAAAATGAGGAAAGTCCTGCACTTCACTGAGATTTGTTTCAGTGGTGCCTGATATAGGTGCTCCTAAATTCCGTAAAAATGGCATCAAAAGTAGGGAACCTACAAAATACATGTTGTTGGCTGGGCACAGTGGCTCATACCTGTCATCCTAGCACTCCGGGAGGCCAAGTAGGGTGGATTGCTTGAGCTGAAGAGTTTGAGACCAGTCTGAACAAGAGCAAGACCCCATCTCTACTAAAAATGGAAAAACCAGCCAGGTATAGTGGAGCAGGCCTGTTTTCCCAGCTATTTGGGAGGCTGAGGCAAGAGGATTGCTCAAGCCCAAGAGTTTGAGGTTACTGTGAGCTATGACCCAGGATACTCTACCTGGGGCAACAGAGTGAGACTTTCTCAGGAAACAAAACAAAACAATAAAACCCCAAATGCTATAAGATAATAGTTCTACAACAAGCAAGTACTGAGACTTGCGCATTCTGAGGAGAGGGTATGCAGACTCTCGTCTGTTCCTGTACCTAGAGCAGTACAGACCTCCTCAACAGCTGCCCCATTCCATCCCCATGGCCATGTCCAACTACTAGTTAGTACTAACTTGCTTAGTAATCTTCACATCCTATTGTAGAGAACTCTCTCTGCGACTCGATACTAAGGTCATCATATCTTTCATGCTGTCATGAAGTTGCTATTATAATAGTTGAAACGAAACACTGAATCTGCTATGTCCTAGAAAGCATCACAGGAAGGATCTACAAGTTCTTTAAATACCTGCTATTGAAAACATTTGTCTTCAACTAATTTGCATTAATGAACATTGGCTAACTAGGCACATTTACAAACTATGAAGGTATAACCTTGTCCCAAAGTAACTCTGAATTGGAGCCAAGATTTTAATCAGAACAGGCTATTGATTTTGTCCATAAGGAGCATTCATTACTTAATATACATAGTTGGTAAGCTCCAGATATTATAACCACAATCAATAGTCCTTATTTGGAAAGTGAGCATGTTTTTGTGTATTTAGTTCAGCAAGTATCTGCAAACTCAATTACAACTCAAACTCATGTTAGGGATCAGTTGGAAACATCACTAACTTCTTTCATAAAGCACAGAGTATGCTTGGAAAGACGGTTTTTTGTTTTTTGTTTTTACTGTTCTAAAGTATATTTTCAGTAACCTTGGTTTCTTGTATGCCTAATCATACAAATAAAAACAATCATCACAGAAAACATGAAGAACAATAGCAACTTCATTTCAAATAAGGCACAACTGTGAAACACAATTATAAATTGTTTAGGTAAACATGTGACCTACAAAAACTTATATAACTAATATAAATGCAAAAACAAGCATTTAGAAAGCTCTTATATATATATATATTTTTTCTTTCAATGAGTGTATCTTCCAAGCAATCACTAGCACATTTAATGCAGCAGAAATGATACTAAACTCAGCAGTTGCAGTTTCCTGCAACAGAATTCCCCCAAAGCAATCTCTGACATCATTCTGAAATAATTAACCATGTATTACATGTTAACTTGGTTCATTTTTGACCATGGTATTTACCTGTATTTCAAATTTCTGTAATAAGTCTTATGTTAATGTAGAATGTATTAGCCCTTTATTTTGTTAGAGACTGAATTGGGAGCTGAAAAAGTTTGTCTAGGAGGTGGTCAGTGGTAGGAAATGGATCTAAAACCAAAACCAATTCTTTTTTTTTTTTTTCTTCAAACCAGGCATGTTGTCAGAGAAATATAAGGAGAGTCCGTTGTTTGGTAGAGACTGAACATTAACATTTGTCATAGCTTCTTAAGAAGATTAATCATTTTAGGTTTAAGTTAATGAACCCTAGAAACTGGTTATCTTGTTGAATTCTGCTATAACAACTCTTGGGACTGAGCCAAAGGAACAGATAAGTCCTCAGTTCTCTATCATGAATATGGCATAATGTATTTCTGGTCTACCATCTCCTATCAGAACATCTTGGGACCAGATTTATTTTCAGAATTCAGAATTTTTCGTTAATGATGGCAAGATAAGAGGACGCATGTACTGAATACTGTATAACACTGACAGCAGAGAATACAAATCATTAATATTTCTACAGTGAAACTTTTCAATATTCACACTAAGCTGTATGATTATACAACAAGAAAAGCCTATTATTAACCTCCTAGCAGTTCAGGGCAGGTTTTGCTGTTAAGTGAGTTTTGGTGCAAAACTTGGAAAATCTTTTAGTGTTTCGTGTCTTGGGATTTTGGAATTATAAATTAGGAATCGTGGTCCCGTATAGATGGATGGAAACTGTTTCCATAGCGCATTCTCTAAGCTGGGTCCAGGATCACACAATTTGTTTATCAACTTGCCATTTGATTTACTGGGAAGCTGTAATTTCTACGGAAATTTTGGGCTAGCTCTGGCCACTTTCTGTAATATATCTTAATGACATCCATTAACACCGATCTTGTTGGCATCTGAACAAACCAGCAGACTGAGGGACTGGCGATCTGTTCAGTAAAGAGCTACCAGGCACACCATGTCTACTGTACACACATTCCTACTTAAACAGGGCCACTACTGCTCGCACAAGATAGACCAGGATTGTTCCTCTCCTAAATAAACAAAATGAATAGAATTAAGTTATTAGAATGTACCAGTACTTGGAGAGACCATACAGAACACACAAGCTCAGGCTTGTTGAAGTAAGAGTGGGCTTCAGTGTCTGAATTTTTACCAAGCACCCTGGATGACTCTACTACCCAGGAAAGTTGGAGAATTACTAAACTAGACAATACCTGTTACCTTATAAACTCAGCTGTTTTTTGCGTGGGAGACTTTTGCCCAGACTGAGTGTCAAGGTTGACATACAGAGTTCTTACAGGAAATGGGAAATTATTGCCATATTTTTGTAAGATACACGAAGTCTTTCATAAGTAAAATAATAAGTCTTACTGGGAAATAATGTGATTCTAATGCTTCTATCAAAGGACCTTGAAAAAGCCTCAATACTTCTCTATAGCAAAGCACAAGACATAATCAAAAAGTCATTTCCTGGTGACCAATTCTTATTTGCACAAATTCAAAATATTGTGTTAAAAAAATGGAACTGCCCTCCTGGATCCTATTTAGAATGGCGAGGATCGTGGATCTGAGGAGTCAGTGATTTAAATAGCCAGGATGGTAGAAAGTGACTGTAATTTGACTATGAATCATGGTGATGCCACAGGAAGATTACGACAAGGAAACAAAGGGGCCCCGCTGTCCATTATAAACCACTGAATTGCCTTCAGATAAATGCATCTTGTCCTTTGAGTGGAAGCCACCTATCAAATTTCCCCCGCAGCCTGTTTGTTCACAGTAATGAAAATGCACTTTGTACAGTAGAAGCTGCCTAATTCATTAGCACAAGCCTGTGTGGGCCACCTGCCTGGTGTCTGGGAGGAAGGACAAGGGAGAAAGGAGTTCATATTTTCCTAAAAGGCTGACCTTTTATCTGAAAGTGTCAAAAATTTTCCTCATTATTGTGAGATGCTCCATGCGCCCCACCGCCAGGTTACTCCCTGGAGCACACCTCTGCTGAAGACACTGATTCCCCTTTTCAGGAGATAGGCTTGGTCCGAATACTTGGTACTGAAGACATTCAGAGGACATGAAAATGAGTCTCATTCAGCTTTCTTTTCCCAGTGAATATTTACCCTGGTTCCCAGAGACGCTGCTCTATGGATCCTGTGGTTCAAGTGTCAGGATGATCATAGTAGCATCTAGGCTTTCAAAAATAACTTTTTCAGTATGGAAAAACAGGAAGACATGTTCAGAAAATTCTTTGAAAAACAGTTAAAAGCACACCAAATAACACAGATACCTTCCCTTTATTTCTGACAGTTTGCAACTTCCTATATGTGCTCTTTGGAAAGAGCCAGGGGGTTCTAATTGAACCAGTCTGAGTGATAATAATGGGGACATGTTTTGAGATGGGTGAAGCCAGTTTCGGTCTAAGAAGAAAGAATACAGGCTGCTGGGATGTACTGATGTTGGCTCCTATTTTCACCAAAGCTGCCTGTACAGGTTGAGCCCAGGCTGAAGCACTTTTGAAATGGTAATGTCGCATTTGCAGTCTTTATGGATAAAATACCATTATGCTGAATCTATGCTAGAGTTGATAATGAGGCTTTACATCTTAAAGAGTATCTAATTACTAATCTCAATGTTGTCTATTCCAGATTGCAGATGATAAATACTCCATGAGCAATCTTCCAAATCAGTTCAGCAGCCTGGAAAAGGATCAAGGAGAGTCGCCTTTAAGAAAAAGCAGCATCTAAAAAAAGAGCTGGATGAAAAGTAGATGCCCGATCACACATCCACTGTGGCTGGGGTGACAAAAATAGCCACCTGCACAGATTTAGTTCACTTCAATGTCAGGCTTCCCCCTCCAACCACCCTGTCTCCCTCCCCACCTCCAGGCACTCAGGCTCACAGCGGGTGGCTTAGAGTCCCACCCAAAACAGGGCTACAGTGGAAACTGCAGAGTAAGGCGGCCAGCTCAGAACACTCCTCCTGACCGCCCTGATGACACCCTTCCTGAGAAAGGCTGGTTTTGTAGTATTAAAGGTGGAGAATGTTTCTGTAAGGTGCCAGGCACTGTATCACATTCTTCACACACACGATTTCATTGAGTCCAACAATGCTGTATATCACAGTCATGAGGATCCCTACCTCCCTAATGATATATCAATGAAGTCGCTTAATCCAGGGCATACATTTAATTAAAGGCAGTGCAGATTCTGAACCCAGAACTGATTGCAGAACCCATGCTTTCAGCCATTAAGCTATGCTGCCTCCTGTTTGGTCAAGAAGACTCATCACACGTCCTGGTTGAGTGCCCATCTGGATTGAGGTGAGTATGCTAGTTATTTACATTCTTATCTCCAAACTCCAAATCAAAATTCTTGATTCTAGCTGACTTGTAATTAAAAAAGACAACATAAGTGACAAGCAAAGAAATAATGGAACATAGTTTTGCTAAAATCTCATCTATTTAAAAACTGAACACACCATCAGAACATGTGACTGAAAGGTGATGAATAAAGTTAAGATTCTTAGTACAATATCTGCCTATACTAAATAACAATAACCTTCACATTTGCACAACTTTCCCTCCTTCTGTTTTTCCTTCTTTCATACATTTCTACTCCCCACCCCACTCTCTTACACGTTAATTTATTTATTTATGCTTTTCCTTGTTTATTTATTTATTTGTTATTTATTTGATCCTTATTTCTAAAGCACCTTTAACACCTGTGCGAGGTGCTGGAGATACAGAGAAAACAATGACTGTTCTCAAAATGCTTACATTTTATTTGCAAAGACAGGTGATGGTGCAAGGGGATATACCTTATAATAGGGACACCACATGGAGTATCATCATAGCATCTAGCCTGTGTAGTCAGCTCAGTCTTGGAAAGATCTTGGAAAGAGAGACACATGTCTTATTTTTAAAATTATGCCATTTATTCAATATTAATCTCAAACATGGTTAAAAAAAGTTCATAGGCAGAAGTCACACTTATGAAACCTGCTCCTTTCCCCTAATCCATGAATCACCAGCAACAGCTTAAACATCTCAGTCACTGTAAATATGGGCTTGCTAGAAGAATCCAAGTACTTTCTTAACTAATCAGTCCTTGTGATTAAGAAATCTTTTGGGAAAAAAATCATGTAGCTATCTAGTAGGCGTCTCGATTCTATTAGTTACACGTTTTTGCAATGTGTGAACATTTAAAGGAGGGAAAGTGATGATGCAATGTGGCCAAACTTTTCCTAGAAGACAGTGGGCTGCCTCCCAGCAGGGGAGTCAGGTGAGAGTGAACAGAGGCTGTAGGACGAAGGCTTGTAATTCACGGCCCCGCCTCAGAGTCACTTGTTAAGTCTGGAGTTTGAGTTGACAGACTGATAAACTGTAGTGCTCACAGGTTCTAGCTAAAGGAGAAGAACCTTCTGACCACAGACTTGAAGCTTGACAGCTAATAAGCTGTAAAACTATTAAGAAATGAGTATCATTGTGATGGATGTGTTACTTAGGTCAATGTAAGCATTTCACATTGTATATTGAAGCTATACCCTGAACCCCATAAATGCATCACTGTGCAAAGTTATGATTTAATAAAAAATAATTAAAAAAAATATTAAGCTGCCTCTGAACGGACAGCTATCCAGGGAAGTAAGGAAGCTGCTACGGTGGAGAGCTCAACTCCCCAAGCCAACAGAATAACAGAAAACACCCTCTGTGGGAAGTAAACAAAACTCCCTGTACTAGATAGAATCCACCTGGCTGCAGTGACTTCCAACGGAGACATCTTGGCATCTGCAGAGAAAGAAGATTCAGCAGAGAACTCAAATCTAAGTGTGGAAACTCTTTCTACCCTGTGAAGACGGATTAGCTAAACTGATACGCTCTACCAGATGCCACCTGTGACTTCAGCAGAGAAAATCTTCAGGCGACTGGCTCATAGGAAGCCAGAAGTGGTCCTGGATTGACAAGATCAGTGGGACAAAGATCCAGCCTACCAGGCACGACACCAAAAAACCAGAGTTTCTAAAATCAATTCTCTGTTCAAACACAGAGCACTTTCCATTAGAAGTTCTGTGACATGTATTGATTTATGATGTGTTTTTCTCTCCCTTTCTTAGCTCATTTCTCATAGCAGTCCAGAGCGGAGTTGGCCTTATCACCCGTGTTCCCTGAGAGGCAACGGAAGCTGAGAAAGGTTAAGTGATGTGTTCACACCGACACACACAGGGTCCCTCGCTTGGGAGCCAGCCTAGCCCTGCGCCACAGTATTTATCCTTCAGGAAGTGGCCTTGCTCAAAACACCTCTGAAACTGGTATCTGTCATACGAAGCTTCTGTCTTCTCGTTTGCGAAGTATTTTTACATAGTAACACTTGGTTAATTGGCAAACTCTCTTGGCAGATACTTCCGTGTTTAACGTACAGTGAAGACTGACGTTCAAAATCTGAAATGCCTGCTGAATCATCAAAAGAAATTATGCCCAATATGGTTCTGCCCTTGGTGTATTTTATTGCATGCTAATTCTTAAGTGAATAATTCATCACTGATACAGACTATGACTTTCTGGCAAGTGAAATATTGAAGTAGCCCAAACTTTTCATTCTCTGAAAGTGTAGGATAATAGAGGTACAATGCAAGGTGTTTTCCTCTCACTCTCTCCGTCTTCCCCACTCTCTTACCCTTCCATCCAATCCTGTAAAGCCCTGTTCTTTAAAGTGTGAGCTTCTGACCAGGGTCATCAAGGATCTGTATCTCGTGTCCAGCTGCACTCCCCAGCCCTAAGTGGTGGGACAGCACACAACGGAAGAGCGGATGGGGAAAAGCATTAACCACAGCCCCCCTGGGCAAGAGTGCTAATTCTTGGCATCCAGTGTTTTTTGTAAAAGAGAACGTTCTTATTTCGCAAAACCCCCTTCTCAAACCACATTTTCCTCTGCTGTCACCCCACAACACAACAATAATCATCGACACAGAAAAATTTCCCCGACCTCAAAATATGTGAGAATTTCTCCCCACCAGCAAGCAAGCAGTTCTGAGCGCCTTCCAACTCAATTCCAACACTTTCTGCCTTGAAATAGTGGCAGGTCCTCCAGGCTGAGTGCAAGACTGCTTCTCTGTCCTCAACTTCAAACACCAGTTGCCTCTAGAACGTCTAGAACTTCTGTGGTTTCTTGGGTTCAAATTAATTTGCCAACACAGTTCACAGAACTTAGGGAACAGGGGTGTCCAACTCACAGCCTGCAGGCCACATGCAGATTATATGAGGACTTCTTTGCTTATCTGTGGTGGCAGATGTCACAAAAATTATGCACAGATCTTTTTGTTTTTGCTCATCTGCTTTTGTTAGTGTCTGTGTATTTAATGATTTAATATGTGGCTCAAGACAATTCTTCTTCCAACATGGTACAGAAAAGCGGAAAGGTTGGACACCCCTGTAGGATACTACAAAGCGTACAGATGCAGGCGTGAGCACAGTGGAGTGTGGGGGAATGGAACACCACTGTTCAGGAACTGCCATGTGTCCAGCTACCTGGAAGCTCTCCGGACCTGTGCTCTTGGGGCTTTTATGATGACTTCACTGAAAAGGCATGACTGATAACAACTGTGTGGAAATGTGATTGGACAAAGAGTATGGTCTGATGTTGATAGCCTCAGTGGGGAGAGCCAGCAGAACCTCTCTGTTCAGTTTCTTCTTGGCCTCTCTGGGCAACATTCCTTCCTCCAGGGTGTGGGGTAGGATCCTCTCTGGAATAAAGGTCTTATGACCCACAATCAAATTAGTCCTGGGCAAGTATAAGGAAGGCAGGAGGAAGTCAGGCAGAGAAATTTCGTTTACTGTAACAAGGGCTATAGGAGTTATGAGCCAGGAATTGCACATGAAAATCAGTGTGTGCATGTGTGTATCACAACCCTCTCCTGTTGTGAAGTTTTCCAATTATTATTTAGAGTCCAAAGGAGCTTGTTTCAGTGAGAGTTATCTAAATTATTTACATAATTAGATAAATAATTATCTAATTATTTTCAAGATTATAAGACTATGAGATTTCTTATTTTCTTTCTGAAAATAAGATTATAAGAACTTGGTGAAGTTGGCTAGCCTGTCGTTAGAAGTTCAAGTTTGAGCTCAGTTATACCTGATGCTTAAAAAATTATATGCTATATTCTTTCTCTCTACACACATTGGATTTCACTTAGATGATTTAACTCTGCCATTTTATCTTTGGAGATTCAGTATTGAAAGTAAAAATATCTAAAATAGTGTTAATTGCTTTCTTTCCTTTCAAATTTCACTGTTCATTTAAAAGGGAATATGGAAAAAATGACGCTGATTGTGAAAGAACTGGCAGAAATGGATGAGTTTGTGAGTTTTACCTTATTATACACTCAGGAAGACTGCCGGATTTAAGCACAATGGGTATAATTTAATCAATCATTAAGCTAAGCCTTATATATTCTGTTTGTTTTTAATATTGTTTTAGTATTCAATTGGCATTTAATATAAATTAATCTAGATCTCATCAAAGGTTATTTTAGAGACCCAGTTTAGAATTTTTGGATGTACATTTAAAATTGTGATTGACTGCTTATAGATAAGAAACATCTCAAGGAGAGATGGGTCAAACGCAAATCCATGAGTGTACTTTGGCTCTATCTGGCTCTCAACAAACTCTACTTCTCTCCCATAAGCTAGGGAATTTGGAAAGTTTTGCCACTAAAAGATAGTGCAGGGTCTCCCTCAGGAGTAGGTAAGAGTTGGCGGCTTCTTCCATGTGGTCACTTCCACTAGGGGCACCAAGAAGGAACGCTACGTCAAACAGCATCAAAAAAGAACGGCCAATAGAATTATTAGCAAATTTCTCCTCCACCTTTACTAAAAATGGAGATTATCAAATTAAAAGTTTACTCTTTGCTTCTCACTGAGACCCCAATATTCTTAGAAGGTGGAACCACTGAACATTGTCAGCTGTTTTTATGCGTCCTATAAAATGGATTTGTCTTCCTAGAAACTTTGATATCAGTGTACCCTGAAACACCCCCCTTACCAAATTTTGCCATATTTTGGAACACTGATATCAAGTGAAAGTTCCTGGTGTAGGAATTCACTGTAAATTTCTTTCTCAATGAAAGAAACAGATGTACCGAGTGGTGGTTTCATGGCCTCCTTGCACTTAAGAGTCAGTTTTTAAATTTCCAGGTCCTCTGTGTCTCCAATGCTAGAGCTTAAGCCCAAAGGAACATTTACCAGTTAAAAACAGAAAATGAACCACTGGAATGATACCCGTAAGGATTCCAGTCAGATAACATGCAAACCAAGTTAACACAAAGCTTGAAGGCCAAGGCTGTTACCTGGCATAACTCTGTGCTGTGGGTCCACCTCACTGGGCAGGTGGCAAAGTGACACGCAGAGCTGGAGCACAGCCAAACAGCAAGCCCCAATTAGAAAGTGCTCACCACCGGGACACAAGCCTGGTTCAGTTTTTAACTGTGAAAGACATCACAATCTTCATGTACATCCTAATCTGATCCCGGTCTTTGAGTTGACTTTATAGTTTCCGAGAGCTGAATTTCTATCTGTGTATTTACCCATCAATCTTTCTGTCTATTGGCAGGATAAACTGTTTAACTCAGACTCAACTCAAATTCTTTGAAGAACAATGTCACTTATCACTTATAAACAGTTTTCTGCTCTTCTTACAGTGTCCTTTGGTGATTTTCTCTGCCTGGCAAATACCTCATGATCCTTGCAGGTCCATCATTTTTCTTTTTAAATTAAATCATAGCTATGTACATTAATACAATTATGGGCTTGCAGGTTCATCTTAAATGTTACTTATTTTCTATATTTCCCCTTGAATGCCTTCCCCTCCCTCCTCCCGTAGCCTCACAGGCAAAAAAATCAATTATTAATGAAGGTATCATTTATTTCCCCTCAATGCTCTTGTAAATCTCCGTTACAGCCTGTATCATGTCCTACAATATGTATCCTAGATGTTTGTCTGTATCTGCCAGCCCCACAAGATCACGGCTATCTCAAGGGCTCTCTTTTTAGATTCTCGAGGAGCACAGTGCTTGGAACAACACACGATTCATGGATTTGTCTGACTAGCCCTGAATGATCATTCATTATCTAGATCTTAAAACATTAGGAGTATCATATGGGCTAAGAAGCAAGACCAGAAAGCAGCATTAACAGGAATAGGCTGCCAAACCACTTATGATGTTTCTTGATCTGTTTCTCTGTGAAGAATAACTGGGTACCCAACCACCGGGCTAAATGAAAGTGTTATAAATCACATAGATAATTGACCTAAATACACAGTCAACAATATATGTGATTAAGGTATTTACTTCCCACTCCCAGTTAAAAAACTGAGCAGAAATGTCAGAAGAACAGAGTCAAACTGAGAACAGAGGATAGCAGGAACATTTCTAGAAGCCCTCCGGGCAGAAGAGACAGTCGGCCTCCCTTCCTTTGCAAGGTTTCTCGTCTGTAACACGATCCAGGTAGAGGACGATTACAACTGCTCCCAGAAAGAGCCTACATTCTGTTTTCTGCAGTTTTGAATTCATTTTCTTGCTTCCCAAATTTAGTTTTCCTTCCATTTTTGGATACATAATTTTGGTAGTCAAATAAAGTCTACAAGTGGAAACACGTACAGTATTGCTAAGATTATTATTTATGTTCACTCCCTAAAACGTATGCTTTAAAATAGCTGAAAAATCTGCTATCAGTTCCTCGAAATAATAGCATGTTTATTTCTTTCTTATATAATGGTTCTAACCCAGTCACAGTGTTTCATTGTATATTTTTCAGTCATGGTTTATGATTTCTTGCCTGATCTTCCTTGTGACTCACTCTGCTATGAATTCAAGTGTCATAAGTCATTTCACACGAAGTCTGTGTAATTCAGGCATTTCTTCCAGCTTATGGCTACTCCTCATACCTCGTGACAAAGCAAGAGAATACAGGAAGGTTTCAACCACAACCTTGCTAATGAGGTGGAGATTTTGCCAATATTTCAAACAAGATGCCAGGACATAAGGACCTCATCTACACTGGGGGTTGAAAGTGACTAATAAATGCATAGGCTGGCATCTCTACCTGGCTTTTGAATGTAAGGTATATAAATGCTCACATTTTACAACAGTGCAGTGAAGTTATACATACAGACTATTATAATGAATTGCATGACAAAAAGATCAAAGAGAAGAGGAATAGGCTTGGTTAACGAGCCTATTGCAATAGCCAAAAGAACGTAAGGCACATGCGCCTACTTCTGAGTTTTCAGTGTTATTGCTGAAATGTTTGATAGCTAAACAGATTTTCAAATTGTGCAGAGATTAAGGAAATGGGTGAGTGCACTGGGGATTTAAAATAGGTCTAGAGGGATATGCAGAGAAGCCAAGTCATTTTCTGCTTGAACCATTTCTCTTCATTTCCTTTCAATTTCTAACAGTCTGTTTAGCTCATTAAAAAATCTTTCTGCTTCTACTTGTTAAAGATTTCCTGGTTCCTTTTAGCTTACGAGGCTTTTTAATCCAATGAGCAAAAATGTCAGGTAAATAGGCAAGCGAACAGTGATAAGATAAAAAGCAGAAAGACAGGAAAATAGAGAGCGGTTCCATTAGGGGAGGTTCATGGTGCTCTCCGAGCTTTGAACTCTGCCTCTTGGTATAGCAGAGGCTGCTGGCTACAGCCGGGGTGTGCTTCCTGGGTCTGAGAAAATACCTCCTGAACTGTCTCTTCATTTTCAGTGACACTCCTTGGAGTGGGCATTGGCTCATCAACAACAACCAACCAAAAAAATCTCTTGGTTGATTTTTCCGATTACAAAAGCAAAAAATACTCAAATCCAGAACTTGTGAAATATAGTAAAACACAAAGAAAAAATAACCTCTAATTCAACTTGTCAGAGACAATTATTAATTGACATTTTGGCATGTGTATTTAAAATAAAATTAGATACGATGTGTATTTGTTTTTATCAAAATAGCCACATATTTAATACGAATTTGTAGTGTAGCTTTTCACTTAAATATAATGAAAATTTCCCACACTGTAAGTCTGCTAAAGAATGATTATAACTGCAAAATAATCTATGCATGAACTTACTATTATTTATTGAATCAATTTCTTACTCTTGGATATTGGTCTTAGCTTGGACCACCATAACAAAATGCCATGGAGGGAGGCCTCAAACAGCAGGAATTTATTGCTTACGGTTCTGGACGCTGAAAGTCTGAGATGAAAGTCCCAGTGTGGCTGGTTTCTGTTCAGGGGTCTCTTTCCAATTTGTGGAGCTGCCTCTGGACTACGTCCTCACATGGCAGGGCGAGATGGAAGGGAAACTTTCTGGTGTCTCTTCTTCCACGGACACTAACCCTACCATGGGGGTCCCCACTCCATGACCTCATCTAAATCTAGTTACCGCCCAAAGGTCCCACCTCCCACTACCGTCCTATTAGACATTAGTGCTTCAAGATATGAAATTTGAAGGGACATAACTCAGTCCACGGCACATATTTAACTTGTTTGCACCTTGCACTGCTACAATAAAATTGTGATAAACATCCTTGGCACACATCTTCGTGAATGTAAGAACCTCTTTCTTTGGCATCAGTGCATAGGATCTTTGGATAAAAGGGTATGTGCCTTAGTGGCCTTTTCCCAGATTAATTTAGGAAAACCAAATTATATCCTTAGTTCATTTAAAATTAATTCAGCTCACAAATAATTACTACAAGGGCTTGTTATGTGTCAGTTACTATGTGCAGACGAAAAAAAATTAGCTAAATCTCATTCCAAAGGAGTTCACAGTCTGGGCAGAAAGACGAGGACTGGAGAGGGGCCAAGTAGGCAAAAAAACCGAGAATTGACGCACGTGTCTTTTTACTCTGTCCTCTACAGAGGCCGCTCGTTCAGCAGGATGCAAACCTTTCCGGATTTCTGTACACGCTGCCAATCTGCCTTCTAGAAAGCTCACGGTGCTCCTTCCAGCAGAAGAGAGCGCCCCCTCCCCTCAGCGTCAATACAATTTTGAAAATTCGCAGGCTTGAATTTGACTTTCCTTTGGCCCCATCACTAGAACTCCTGATCTCCTCTTAAATTGTTAGTGATTAATGTGCTGGCTCAGTGCCTAGCACTATTCCAAATAACAACACAAATATCTTTCATTAGGCAGAGAAAGAAATAAAATAGGTGCATTTGCCACGAACACCTTGTTCTGAAGTATGATGAAGAAGTGAAAATTGCAAAATATTTAATATTTCTTGCCTATATTTTAATTTTGGAATAATCGGGGCTCGGGGGAGGAACAACCATTGATGCAACCAAAAGAATAATTTTCTTTTCTAAAATATGGTTCATTTTAGTGAAGAAGGAGAGGGACTGATGTCCTTCAGAGGTTAAGAGAACTAAATTTTCAAACAATTTTATGAAAGTAATTGTTAATCTATAGGGTTAAAAAAGAAATGAAAAATAGCATGTCCTTGGTGCTAAAGTTGTCAAACCTAAGTTATTTCTCCGAATAATAAAGAATGTTTGTAAAAATGATAACCCGTGACTTTCCATTAAAGGGAAGTAAAAGTAATATATTTATCTACTTATTATATGCTGCACCCTTCTATTTACATTGCATCAGAAAATTGGTTTTTTGTTTTTTTTTATTTCAGTTTATTGTGAGGGTACAAACAACCAGGTCACAATTTTTGAATGTTTTAGGTAGAGTCCTTCTTGTAGTTGTGTCCCACACCCACAGAAATTGGTTTTTAATTTCTCATAACTGCCTTATCTGGCAGGGTTATCAGAGTTAGCACATAAAAATATAGACTGTTTGGTTAAATTTAAGTTTCAGATTTAAAACAAATATATTTTTTTTAGTTTAAGTATGCCCTATGCAATGTTTGGGACATATTCATACTAAAAACTGATATTTACCTGAAATTCAAATTTAACTGGGTGTCCTATATGTTATTTGGCAATCCGAGGCAGGTATGGTGATTCATATTCTACTTTCCATAGTACGGAAATGAAATGGCCAGAAAAGAGATCAAATACAGGAGTTGTTGTTTATCTTAAAAGAGCTGGACTCCACCAATTAAGGTATTATCTCTCCTCCAACGCTCAGCTTCAAAATCTTACAGCATATTTGGCTTGCTTTCTCTGTCTTGACTTTGATTTAAGTTTTTCCAAAATGATACCTTCTCTGTTCTCCTTTTCTAAGCCAAGACACACATTAAATGGAGAAATAGCTGTACAACTGGCATTGAAATATTAATTTGCTTAAAGATTGATTTTCCTGGCCATAACTACTCACTCATAATTAATTTACGGAACTGAAGGTACACAATAAAAATACAAAGCAGACAGTGACACGTGATACCCTCAAGTAAGGTTATGAAATACGGCCAGGACACGATGACAAGACAGCAGAGCAAGGAAAAGGGTAGAAGGTTAATAGGGGGCAGAAGGGGAGAAGCTCCAACTCATCTGGGGAAGGTGCTTGGAACCTGAATGAAGGAGGGACTTCCCGGGCACCAGAAGCGAGCACTGTGATCAAACAGCTGGTGAGGAGTTACTCTGAATCTGCCCAGGGAACTGACAAAGGAAGTGATCATGGTAGAAATACACGCACACACAGGGCCTCCTGTGTCACAAGTCGCAGCTAGGCCTTCTCTGCCCTTCAGATCATTGCCACGGAGAGAGATCTCTGGTTCAGAATGTTTTATGATTCAGTGTCCTAGGCTGGGCTGGGACAGAAATTCTACCACTGCTTGGTTTTCCAAAAGAGTACTTGTCCAGCTGATTTTTGGATTGGAAAACATGTTGCAAGGCCTTCTGGATTTTGGGCAGTTGGATTGTGATATGGAAGAAGTGATCCCACCCAGTATCCAGGGCTTAGTGTGTCCAGGACACCAATTACTAGACAGAGGAAGGGCTGATGCCAGGAGGCTGAGTGGGCTACCAAAGCAATGATAGACCGCCCTGGGCCCCCCAGCAGCCAGAGCACAGGACACCGGAGTACTTAGTGCTCTGGGAAGATTATGATGACAACCACTTCCTGTGATAGGGGACACAGCCTGAACTTCGTAAAGGGATGGTTTTTATAGTGAACACTGAAGAAATCAGGATGATCAATTCATTTGGGACAACAGGGCTTGATTTTTGCATGCATATTAAGACTTCCAGTTTCATTAGTTCTAGTGTTACCCCATTTAAAGTATGTTTTAGTTCAAATAAACACCTCGAGCAAAGCATGCTCTCAGCACGCACTAATGCAATCATTCTGATGCTTCCTTTACAGCAAGGTGCAGAGGGTGAATATTTGAAGAGAAATTTCACTTCTGTGCGTCTCTCTGCCCAACTGCCAATTTAATTAACGAATCATTCCATAATAAACAGTATAAAAAGCAAAAATCCCAAATTACTAGACATATTCAAATCAAACGCTTCTCAACCTCTCAGGCCAATGTTAATTCTCCACGCAGGGATGTGTGCTGTTTATAATATCACTGACGTCAAAAGGAGAAGTGAACTTGGCTCTGCTCAGCACTTTGGGAAGTGGAAATTTGAAGTGACTGGTGAGAAAAAGCTAGCGCTCTCTCTAATGGATGCCTGGACTAGTAGGGTGTGAACAGAATTTGGCATACGTAAAATATCTGGCATTCTCCATGGCAGGTAAAGGAGCTTGTTGGATTTGTTAATAAATAACATTTCATTGTATTGTATTTAACGTAGTTGACCTTGTCAAGAAATACCAAGGCGTGTTTATTTTAATTTAACCTCCTAACTTTTCTGAAACAACAGAGATCTTCTTGTAGTGTAAGTGTGTAGAACAAGGTCTGCTTCCACTTGCACATACTTAGAACTGTTTTGTCAACTTATTCAATCAGCATCAACTGTATATCCGGAACTGTACCAGGGTGAGCAGAAAGAGATGAAGAGCTTGGACTTTCAGAGCTTACAGACACGGATCCCATCAGCCCATAAATGGCAACTGTGAGAAGTATACAGAGAAAGGACTTGGGAGAAAACGGGGAGGTGTCAGCGAAACAAAGAGTGTTCAGAGCATTCTGAGCAGAGGGCCCAGCACAGCAAAGATCCTGGGCCGGAGGGGAGCACTGCAGGCTCCATGGTAAGAGGAAAGATCCTCTGGCTAGTGCAGAGAGGACAGTGGAAGAAGGAAGAGGGCAGCAGGTCCCACGGGCTTCCTGGGGATTAGTCTTAATTATATAAGCAAGGAGAAGGCATCTCAGCATGGGAAGATAGAGCTTAGCAGGTCAGATGTACAGTTGTGAGGACCATTCTGCCTGCAGAGTGGAGGGTGCACAGGAAGAGGGGTAGGAGCGGCAGGCAGGCTGGTGAGGAGGGGATGCCACCATGGTGGTGGCCCACCAGGGTAGTTCAGACAGATGATGGTGGTAGAGAAGGTGCATTCAGATCCGAGGACATGATCAACAGGATCTGAGGATGGAGTCCATAGACTTGACAAGGGGAGCATCAAGGAGGATCCCAGGCTTTGTAGCTGGCACAGCAGTAAGGAGCAGGGTGCTCATCACCAAGGCAGAAAATCCTGGAAATGGACCAAGTGTGGACTTCCAGAGGAGAAGAGAGTGCATTTGGCTTTGGATAGCTTGCTCTTGGGCAACCTAGAGGAATCTGTTCCACTGGTGTTCATATATTGATATCTGGAGCTAAGAGAGGCCATAGAAGCCAATGACTCAAGTTTTTCTATTATCCATATAGGTCAGAGAAGAAGCCAGTAAAATGGGGGACTTCAAGCCACATGACTGTTTGTGGACCCAGCTGTGCCATGTGCACACTCAGTGTCTTCATTTGCTACATAAGGATGATGTTGCAGGGTGGAGTTTGAGTAAGATGACCTCAAGTGTATGAAGACACACAGTAAACCATGGGTCCTGCACCAAGGATGAATGGCTCTGACCTAACCACTGAGCCAGTGTTGCCTTTCCATCCCTTCTGCCTCTGACATCTTACTTCGTTTTTGACATTGACCCCATCCATGACCTTATTCTCACCTTCTTTTAGGTAGCAGAAACATACCAATATTGAGGACCTATCATTTGCCAGATTTCACATTACGTAGTGAGAAAATGGCTGGGACAAAGAGAAAAGGTCCTTACCCTTACCCTCACCCTCATGTTGCTTCTCTATGAAAAAAGGAAAGACCACATTGAACTTACTGCCACATTATAACCATGCAGCAGAGTTTACCAGCAAAGATGGTAATCCCCAGGTTACATACCTAGGCTTAAGAGATCTAGTGAAGGAATGCTAAAAGGAGGGTCATAGAAATAGCAGCTTACACACCAGAGGCAGTGTGAGGCAGGAGTAGGATAAAAGATTTAAAACTGGATGATGTTTCAGTTTAAATTTTAAAGTTTCAGCTCTTTCAGTGTATCTCTAACATAGGCACAGGCTCACTAGAAGATAATGACAAAGTCCAAATTTGGATCCTTTGTGAATTCGAGATCAACCTCAAATGGAACTTCTTTGTCTCTCTCTTCACGCCTGTAAAAGCCCCCAATCAACTAGTTTTACTGTATCTCTGTAAAAGAAAACAAGATGTGAAGACTTAAGAAAAATAGAAAAATTCTTCAGAAAACTTATAATCCAAGTATTTGGAAAAGCTTGACATATTTATAATTAAAAGTATTTAGATTAGCTGATGCTTTATAGCATCTAGGGTGGATCATATAATAGACTATTGAGATTGAGTATATTATTAAACCCAACACATTGTCATTTACTCATTCATCTAATTTTTATCAACTATGGGCTATTGTGCTGTGCCCTGGGGATGTCAAGATGAAGGGGACCCATGACTGAATGGAAGAGAGAATAGAAACAATTAAGTACAGCACTTAATTGTATGAAAGCTACAAGAGACGTGAATATAAATGGTGAGTACAGTGAAGAAACAAATAGGCCTGAGATAGTATTTGTGGAAAGTTAGGAAAAATTTTGGAAGGAGATGAACTTGTCCATGAAAGACTTTTGAAAGAAAGATTCCTTTGAAGATGAGATTAAAGAAGTTGGAGAAGACATGCCCGATGGAAATTAAGAGAAAGCATTGTCAGGTGAAGAATTATCACAAAATAGCATGGATTAAGATGAGAGGTATTCTCCACAACAGATGATGAGATAGGAAGAAGCAGAAATGTCATCCACACATGACAGTTATCTCTTGCTCTTCAGCTCTTGCTCTTCTCCCAACTGAGTCTGAGTAATTAAGCAGCTGATATATCTCCTTCCAAGCACTATGACTCTGGTATACCTTGACAGATCAGGACTTACTCATGTGTGCAGGTTCAACAGCTAACCTCAGCTCATCCCTGAAGAAGAAAGCAAAAGAAACATACACTTAAAAATAGAATACATGGCTGGGCGGCACCTGTGCCTCAAAGGAGTAAGGCGCCGGCCCCATATACTGGAGGTGGCAGGTTCAAACCTGGCCCTGGCCAAAAACTGCAAAAAAAAAAAAAAAAAAAATAGAATACGTGGCTTCATGTGCAATGTATCAAGGTCATACTAGAACATGCAGGAAACTCAAATGAACGCTTAGCCCAGCCTTGGTCATTAACTGCTTCAGACTTCATTTTTCGTAGAGGTGACAGACCGCCATCTTGAAAGCTTCAGAGCCTCTTAACATTTTCTTCAGAATATAGACTGGAAAAACTGACATCTTCATGGTCTGTTTCTTTCAACCACTTTTTTTTTCCTGTTATATTTTCTAATAAAATTCATTTTTCTAGGGTTTTCCTTTTGTCTTTCTGACTCATTGTTTTTCAATTAGAATCAATTTTCCTTCTTTCTCTCTCTCTTTTTAAGCTGCTGAAGTACTACAAATGCCAGCTGCCACTACCCACTCACAACTTCTCCCTGCTAGACTATGACTGAACAGAATAAGAGAGGAAAGTGCTGAACTCTCAGGCCCCAAAGCGCCTTTCTTCTTTTCAATTAAAATGAAATCTGTAGGAGGACATTTATAATGACTTAGGTGGATAGAAAATTAAGGAGCAATTTAGATTTTTTTTTTAAGAAAATATATTTTGATGGGAAAACCCCAGCCACTTGGTCAACCAAACTAGTAAGTACTTAGTTACTGAATAAATGTATTTGGTGATAAATATAATAACATATTTTCAGCAGAAGAGATCTGAGACGAGAGGAATGTCATTATCTTCTGTATTTTCAAAAATAAACAAATGAAGTGGTTTTATGCCTGGCATTCCTCAGAAAATTGAGTCTCAGAAACTAGGAAAGCAGGACCGTGTCTCTCCAGTATTCCTGTTGTTTTCACAAAAGCATCAAGATTTCTTGGGAGCTGAGTTCTTCATTATGGATGTGACTGACACCATGGGTTATGCAGAGCTCGGGGTAGAATTCAAAAAGAGTCCAAACCAGTGATTAGCAGCAAAGAAAATGAACATCTCATGTCTCAGATTACTATTATTGGCTATAATTCTTGTCTTAACATTTGGGTTACGTATTCAAAGCTACTGAAAGGCAGGGAAAAAACTCGATTTATGACCTAGCCAATTTATTCACTCAGTATTCTCTAAATCTCAGGTTTCTTCTTAAATAAAAGGTGGGCAGGGGGAGACCCCACAACATCTGCCTTATACATTTGTTGTCAAATCTATAATTAATAATTTATTAAGCATTAGAAAGCTGAATCCCATAAACTACAGTATACGTAAAGCTTTGACCATCGATTGTGGCATATATGAAGCATTCAGTTAGTGATAGCTCTTGTCATATTATTGATGAAATAATTACAGAAGAAAACTACATTATGAAACTAAATATTAGCCTAGGTCACAAGAGTAGTCTATGGAGGAGCTTGGCCTCTGTGTTAAGCCACCAGGCCAACTGTTTTCAAAGCAAAATTCATTATCATAGGATGAAAGAGGGTAAGAAACTTGCTAATGAAATAGGACCTGTGAGTAACACACTACTACCCATTCCACCAGGAAGACTGGGAGTAGGCCTGACAGCCTAAGGCAATACTTATCCTTAAAGATGTGTCCCTTTTTCTCTTCCTTCTCCTTCTTCCCTACTCCTTCCCCCTTTCCCTTTCCTTTGTACATTGAACTTGCTTATATGCAGCCACAGAATGAAACATGTATTATGAATTATTTGCTTTTACTTTCAAGGGTAGTAGTCATCATTAAATAAACCAAATTAAAAGGATATTTCAGCACATGTTTAGAATAAGTAACACATTACATAAATAATCAATTAGGAAAAAAAGCAAGTTTATTAATTTCTCAAATGATCTGCTCAAAAACCCAAGGCTTGGCCTTTTCACATGCTATGTGCTCTGTGGTAGCACTGCATGCCATCCTTGTCTTTGCCTGGCTAGCGCCTATTCATCCTGCAGGTTGCATCATAAATATATAATAATAGTATTTTCTCTAAAAGGCCTCCTGTGACTCTTGAACAATGAGCAAGGGTTTCCCTCCTATAAGCTCTGTGCATCCTTTTCTGTAGACCTTATTAAACGTGGCTGAAGTTGCCAGTTTACATATCTGACCCTCCAGCGTGAATGTATAGTCCACAAGGGGAGAAATGGTGAGCCTGGACCCTTGTAGAGAAGCGGGCACACTCAGGTAATGTGGAAGTCATCAGTGCTGTTCACAAATATTCCCTGCTCGTTGCCTCCTAGGCTTAGGAGATTGTACTTCCTGGCCCGCCTACGGTTGTGTCTGGCTGTGCAGAGTTCTCTGGCCAAGGAGATCTACATGAAAGCAAAAGGTCCCATTTCTCAGTCAGAGAAATCAATGATCAGTGCAGGACCCTACACAGCTGTCTTTCCTCTGCCATGAGGATCGCAGCTTCCCAGATTGTGGCTGCTCCATCGGTACGTAACCTGTAGTAAGGACAAAGCAGAGCAGTGCCCTTCACTGACTCGAAATGGACATGAGAGCAAGAAACAAAGCCTGGTCATCACGGAGCACTGAAAGTTTGGCAGTGTTTGTTATTAGCACAATTTAGCCCATCCGTTACGTGAAGTCCATAATATTGATGAATGAATAAAGAAGAAAAAGCACTCTGAACTCTCCATTTGCTTAAATAGCCTTGAGAGGTCTTCTAATCCATTGTCTCACACTCAGGGAAGCCCATGTTTTAAATTTAGTTTCTTCTTAAAATCTCTAGAGATGACCAGAAATATATTTGGATGTTTAATAATGTCTTGGCTAGAAATTCTTCTTTGTATCTCACTGGGGAAGAGACATAATGCAATGTCCTTGGCTATTCTGAAGGGTCCTGGGTGGTTTCACTATGCTATTGGGTTTGATCAGAGGTGGGGTGGGGGGGGACCCTGCTGCTCTTGCCATCCACTTACATTAATTTCTTCTACTCCTCAAAACACACACACACACACACACTCTCCTCGAAACACACACACACATACGCACACACTCTTCTTTTGATACGGTTCAAAACACGCAGAGCCTGTACCATAAGACCATATTCCCCATATCAGTTCATTATTGGCTCTATTTAGTGTCTTTGGATGAATCATTCGTCATTTTCAAGTTTCTTATCTGGGGGTTATGATATGATCTGAAAGAGATAACGTATAAGAAATAAAGTAGAATTGTAAATTATTAGTCACATCTTGTGGGATGTGACTTGAAGGGGACAAGAAAGCAAAACTAACCTTAATGCCAACATTCCACTGTGTCAGTGTGCCTAAGAGGTTTTTCTAAAATTGAAGTAAATAACTGGTTGATGGACTGAAATTAACTCATTATTGTCCTATAATATCTGCCAGCTGACTTGGTCCTGAGAGCACTGGCACACAGGATAAGAATGTTTTGATGAATGGAAGGTGCTTAGATAGACTCCTCAGACAGGTAAGTGCAGACTGAAGGCCATGAACACCTGGAGGTGTGGGATGCTGAAAGAGCAGGGGGAGACAAAGTCAACAGCTCCCTCTTCATGGCTTCATTCAGCATCAGTGCAGACATTCCTCAGCTGAGCAACCATGTGGCAATGCGAGCTATCTTCAGAAGAAACATCTGTCCATTCTGGGTCCATTCTATGTAGCAACTTACTGAGTGGTTTCCATTATCATCGAACAGGGCTATGCTCTACAGACAGCTGGAAGATGGAAAGAATCTGGTTCTTATTTAAGAGGTTAATCAAATTTCATGCAATTAGGAAATTTATTTTGGAAATCTTTTGTCTTTATTCTATGCTAATGAAGATTATATGCATTTTTATGTCACAGTGAAAGTGATAGACAGACTAGGGAGATTTTTCTTTTATTTCTTTTTATCTTTTAGTAGAAAGAAAAATTTTCCTATGTCTGCTCTTCTAGACATGTTGAACTAGAAGGTTAAGCTCAAACTGCTGGCTGCTTGATGAAAATATGGAAAAGGGTCAAAAAACAATGTTAGTGTTTAGAAAGGGCAATATTATCAAATATTACCAAATTTTTATAAAATTTAAGTAAATAACTTGTTGATGGATTAAAATGAACTCATTTAATGAGTTCTTTATTAGCATAATTTAGCCCATTTGATATCGGCCCATCCAATATTATCAAAAGGTAAACAAGATGTGAGTTTTTTTCAGTGCCTTCTGTTTTTTCTTGGCTGCTCCGTAACTACCTGGCAGGGTACACAGCCAAGTTACATGTTAGGCTGTGGATGTCCGCGAGGTAGAAAGGGGATCCTGGGAGAGACTTTGGTTTCTAACATCTCTTAGTCACCAACGCTGCAGACAAAAATAGGATAGGGATAAGAATAAACTTATGGCAGATTCTCATTCTTTAAACCATGTCAGACTTTGGAAACACATCAGTACAACCATTATTAAAAAAAAATAGAGGCAAAAATACATCAATTACAAGGCCGGAAGGTAGGAACTAGGAAAAGCATTTAACCACGTCTCTGATATAAAACAATCTGCACTTGCCTCCTGGCTGAGGGAGCGAGGGAAGGGCAGACTAATGAAGATGCTGAAATCAAAGACTGAGAAATAATCACTCTTTCCACTAATAGAGGGTGAAAGGTCTGAATAATTAACACTGGTGCAAAAAAGCTTGCAGGGACATTTGAGGCTTGGTCCAGCCCATGATGAGAAAAGCATTAAGTCTAAGATAATGCACCAGAAGATGGCATTCTCCAAAATCAATGGTAACTTCCAGTCCATCCTCAACTATTGATTCTTTATTGTACTGGGATAAGTCATTTTAGATGATCTCAGCAAATTAGAATCGTAGGTTTAACTCCACAAGCACATAAGCTGTTTCTCCTACAGTTGCACTGCTAGAAAAAATGTCCTTTCCAAAGAAAGAAGAAACTAGGCCAAATAAATAACAAAAATCCCACTTTTCGTCAGCAGACAAGTTTCTTCTTACCATCTGTGCTGGAAATTTTTCATCTGCTCCCAGGTACACTCCGCCCCTCCCCCTGCCCTCCTTCCCCACCTTGCCCTGGGCCCTGGACAGCTGCCTGGAGTGGACCACAGCAGGAGGTCCCCGTCCACGTTGGCCTTTGGGCACACTGGTGAGAGCCCCGCTGCCGTAGGCCGTGGAGTCACAGTGGCCTGGCTGCACCCCTCCCCCTCAGCTCCTGTCAGGGCTATGCCCAGTCCTCTGTCTGTCTGATTTCTGGTTTCTTCAACTCTTGAGACCTGGGGAGGGGACAGAGTCCTGTTAGCACCACGTCTTGAGGCACTTGTCTCTCTGCTCTACTTTTGTAGAGTCCCTCCTGTACAGTCTTCCCAAACCCACTCTGAGCGTGGTGTGTCTCCTGCTGCCTGAGACCCTGGCTGATGGGAAGGCGGGAGAGTGTACTTTCCCAGGCCGCATTATGATAAGGGGGAAAATGGAAGGAATAAAACCTCGTGAACAGGAAAAACATTAAACCTCATTCACGGTCTATCTTTCTTGTATAAAAGGGATGCAATTTGTTGTTCTTGAGCTCCGAGTAACCTCTTTACGGGGTGCGGCAGGCTGGTGGCACTGCTGCACTCGGGAACACGTGCTTACAGGAGTGGGGTTGGGTTCTCTGAGACTGTCCAGCTCGCATCGCCCACTGGCCATGCTGCTCTTCGCCCATTCTGCACTCCATCGAATGAAGATAAAAAACCAGGAACCCAAGCAACCCAAGCAAACAAAAAGCTATGCTTGAAGACCAATGCCCGGAGCTAAAGGAGAAGAAGAGAAACACAGGGACAGTCAGGAGGCTCCTTCAGAACACAAGGCATCCAGCAGCTGTTCTTCATCCTCCCTGGGCTCCCAAGAATTTAAGTTGCAGCATACGGAACTTAAAGTAGAGATTTAAAACAGAGCCACTTGCTGTCTGCAAAGGTTATTATCCTTTAAAACAGCAAAGTGGGCAAGTGAAGAAAACTGTGAAGTTACCTTCTCTGGATGTCTTAGATTCTTACCTCTCTGGGTTTGTTTAGTTCAGGCTCCCTCTGAAGGCAAAGTCTGAGATTAAATAACCTCTCAAAGTCCCTTCTTAGCCCCTAAACTACTCATCAGAACGCGCAAACTTTCACAAGATAGGGTGAAGAATCGAGTGCAAGGTTGGTATTAAACGAAGGAGACTCCCAGCTGACCATGACTGTTAGGGGCACAGTAGGAGAGCAATTTGGTGGTGAGCCAGCTGGGTGAGGGGCAGCACATACCCCCAGCAAACACAGATTCACACACAGAAACCAGGGCCGTGGACAACACAGCAGCAAAGCAGGTTTGTTCCTTGAAGTATTTTTTTGTGAAGTATGTGATTATAAAGCCACAAGACCCACTTGTTATTTTAACAAGCCTGTAGCAACTCTGCCCATCAGTCTCCTCCAAAGGTGACTTTAGATTATACAAATATTGTAAGCATTTTAAAATTATACGTGGGACAATGAAAAGACAGATCATGTTTATTTTCCTAATTCACTGAGTGTTCAGCATAGCAGCATGTACAGATGGAAACACTATGATTCAGGGAATGGTTAAAAAAAGCTATAAGTCCCTGTGCCTGTGTGCATGAGGAAAAACTTGGCAACGTGACACTAATTGGTAATTTACCTCTCTGGGGAATGATGCCTAAAGAATTCACAGTCGCCTTAAAGAAAAGGCATTTCATTTACTATGGGTCACTGTGGACTACGCTTATTTATTTTTTTACTGTTCAAAAAAGTTGTGGTTGGTGGTTTGAAACCAACACTTTCAGCCAAACCCCAGGATGCATTCCATCAACAGAGCCATATCGAGTATCAATATTCAGCTATCAGATCAGCGCTAGATATTATTTTTAATTGTGCAAACTCAGGACTTTGGCTAGTGAGAGAAGGGAAAGATCAGGGTCTTCAGAGGGTTTTAGGCTCCCTCATCCTGAGCTGACCAGACGTGTGCCCTGTCCCTTGCTAGCCAGGCCTGCTGTTAGCTCCTCCCGACTAGGGAACCCCAGCTCTAGGGATGGGCCTTCTGCCCAGGCCTCTCATCATCCTCCAGAGAATAACCCAATCAAGAACTGGGTCCCTGTTTTTTCCCTCCAAGTCTAAATCAGCCTGAGTAATCTGCCTAGCACCTCAGGTCGTTAAGGAGTAAGCACCTTCTCTTCACAAGGTGCCAGGGGCATCATTACCTAAAACATCTCACTCCCATGCTCTGTTTGCCAGACAAACCACCTCTGGTGCCTCTTAAGATCCCTCCCCTCCATCTGTCTGGAACTTATATCACCCATGGCACTCATGTTCTCCAGATGCTTTGGTCCACTTGGCTTGGTTGCTTTCCTCCTAACTTCATTTTAGTGGCTTCTGACTGTCCACTGAGCTACCCAACCACTACGCTAACACCCGACGTCACAGCAGATCACGGAAACACATCCAGCACATCCATCTTCACACCCTACAATGACCTGCCAGTGAGATTTACTTCTTCACAGGTATAGTATCTCCGAGTTTCTTAATCCTTACTTCTCTCTACTAGTGAGACTCAGCTTAAACTCCCTCTAACATCATATTTCACTCTGTCTTTGCATTCTATCAGAACAACTGAATCAGACCATGTATGGGAATCTCCTGATGGAGTTGATGGATTAGGGATAGTTCCTACATATAAAATCTAGTGATAAGATAACTAGGTGGGGCTTAGACAACCTTGCAAAGGTTGTATACAACAGAGAGGGGCCATTTACAGAAAGAGGTTCTAGGGATAATAAATATTCAGCTAAATCACTTTACTGGCAAATAGCTTGAGCTTCAGTCTTCATGAATGATTAGCAAAAGGGCATAGAAAGGAATTGGGAAAAGATACCGAAGGGACTCATTCATATAGAAAGAAAGGACCCTTCTGAGCTAACTAAGATTTAAACCACCCTTGGCTTTATTATCTCCACATCTTTATATAGCCACCCCCATATCCATGGGTTCTGTATCTATGGTTTTGCATAGATTCAACCAACTGCAGATGGAAAATATTCAGAAGGAAAAAAATAATTCTATAATAAAAAATGATGCAGATTAAAAAACACAGTGTAGCAAGTATATGCATAGCATTTACATTGTATTAGGCATGATAAGTAATCTAGAGATGATTTAAGGTATACGGGAGGATGTGGTTAGGTTATATTATACTATTATATAACCAGATAATATACTGGTTAGGCAGATATTATACTATTTCATATCAGGACTTCAATACCTGCAGTTCTTGGTGTCTGTGAGGGGTGGGCGAGTGGAGCCAACTCCCACCTATACCGAAGGGCAACTGTATGTGGAGCCACTGCTAAAGTTTTCATCCTCAGAAAGATTGCTCAAAAGAGTAACTGCTGATTTATCCTGGAGCCTATTGCACAGTTTTGAGTCCTTCTGAAGCCTGAGGTCCTTTCACAGACACAGTCTTATCTATGCTCCAAGTCTGAGATTACTTAGCTGTTTTATAAACACACACACACACACACACACACACACAGAAGCTTTCTCTGATACTGTTTCTGAGAGAGAGCTGTAGTAGTTACATCATTTCAGTAACTCTGTCCAGGCTGTAGAGCCCTAGCAAAGCTTTAGGGTAATAATATCACTTATTAGATGATTTGCTTTTCTGAACTCCACTTTACTCATTTATAAAATGAGGACACTAACACAGCTCATTACTGCGCTCAAAACATGCTAAAATATTCCGCAGACATTGAAGAATGAGTCCAACGTTAGTGGCCATTACTTCTATTCCAATTTGGTAGTGCCCTACCACCTTTAGATGGAAGGTTATTTGCTCAATAAACGTCATCGACTAAATGACTGATAAAGGAATTTGGACCTGAACTCTCTCAATTAACTCTAGTTGCAAAGTGTTTTTCACAGTCACTGACATTATCCAAGAATAGATTTTCGAGCCGTAAGGTTTACATGTGGGATGATTACCCTCTGGAAGCTGTACAATGAGAATTCAAATGAAACTTTGTCTACTTTGTTTAAATTCGTAAGCGTAGAGCCCAAGGCAATACACTACTAAGAGCGATAAGAATAGAATGATGCTTGGAAGATTTCTGTCCAAGAATGACATGTCCTTCCATCCAATGCTTCCTCCCTATTCACTCACAATTTTCAGGGTTGTTTTCAGGGCATTCGGTGATCTCATACTCTTGTCTCACAACTTACCTCCATAAACCATTTTAAGTACCTGTTATGGTAGGATTTTTTCGGCTCATTTTTCCTTGCCTTCCTTACTCTGACCTCCATGCAGAAGATCCCATCCTCAGAGAAGGGAGGGACTGGCAGCTAGCAGCTCTCAGCTGAGACCCTCCTGGGAGATCGTCTGAGGCTGACGAGAGCCACTTTGCCCAAGATCCCAGGGCAGCCTGTACCCAGGGACTGGTCACATAGAGTTATAAAGACCCAGTCCTCTTCTCTCCAACTGTTGACGACTGAAGGGTTACCCTACCTCCAGAGCAAGCTGAGGAAATGGAGGTGATGTCACAGTTCAACTTCTTCCCCTGCCCAATCCAGCCCTCCATGCCTTACTGAGCTCCCCGCAACTCAGGTGTTGAACCCCGTGACACATTCTGATGATGCGTCCTGATGATCTCTGAGTGGCTTCCCAGGAGCTGGCCTCGACGCCCTTATCCCATGACACTGGGAAGTGTTGGTAACTTTCTGCATAAGCTGATAGCTAACCTCCGACCTCCCAATAGCACCACAATGAAGCTCAGAACTGTGCATGAAATGGTGCAGCTAGGAGAAGAAAAGTCCTTTGATCACAACACCTTCACCTCACTGGCCTTCTGTTTAAGTGCTCACTGATATTTATACAGGAGCTCTCAATTGTTGCTCCAGCAAGATGAGAAACAAACCTAAAAGCATTCTTAATAGGACTGGGCTGGGGAAGTGGTCCCTTAATGCTTCTTGTCAGTTTGGAGACAGGCCATGTCACTGTGCTGAAGGGCAGTCCAAGCACAGTGCCCAGAAAGTAACTGCAGACCATGTTCTGGGGAGCAGACCCCTGGAAACCTACAGCATTCCCAACATTGTCCCCTAAGGCCTGGTGCCTCAGCCGCTTCCTGAGCCTCCCGGAACTGAAAGGACTCCCTTAAACAGAACACAACATTTAATAGGGCGAGTCCACCGTTTTTCTAACAGATTCTTGGCAGAAGCTGCCTTTTGAATCGAATGAACAGCACATCACGGTTCAATTTCTTCATATCGTTTCTTTGCTTCTGGGAGTGGTAGTCTGGAACAGGGAGGGTCGGATAAGGTTAGCCTTCCCCTTTTCTCCCCTGTGCAAGGAATCGGGGGCTTCTGAACAGCCTTTAGCAAAGTAATTGATTGTATATCCTATTTTCCAGCCTCCGGGGCACAAAACACAAGGTAAAAACAAAACCAGGCCACGTACAGAACACATTCATAATTTTAGGGTATGACAATAGGAACAGGCACAGACTTGAAACCGCTGGCACAATTTGCTTCCTGTTATTTGAAGAGGCACATTTCTGTCTGTGTTCAGAAACTCCTATCCCTCCAGGTCTCAGTGGGGAGTTCCCTGGAAATTGACAAGCTGGAGGGTGGGGAAAACACTGAGTTAGCTGGAAATGAGAGCAGTGCCCAGTGAGTTCCTCGCCCCCAGGAGGGAGTTGACTTGAAATTCAACCCAGGAAAGTTAGCTCATGTTCTGGGCAAATGCATTCACTGACAAGATCAGGTTCTTGGATGGGGCTGGGATGGGGTCTTGACCTCATTATCAATGACAAAGGTGAAGATAGAAGTCTGCCCAATTGCTTTGTGTTTTGCTGGGTATTTAGTACCCAAGATAGGATAATCATTGTAGAAAGTTGGAAAATACATCTAATTGAAAAGAAGAAGATGAAAATTACCAACGATCTCATAGTTCAGAAATAATCATTAATACTTAGGATAACATGTAGGATGTTTGTATGGACAGTATTATATATCTATTCTATATAAAAAAGTGATGCTTTGTAAAATTTTTCCCCTAAATAAATTATCATATGCTCATGTCATTTTAAATGGTTGCATAGTTTTCCATTTTATTTGCGTTCCAAAAATTTTCCACCCACTCCAACTATTTAGATGTTTCCCATTTTTTTTGTATGATAATCTATCTTATAGCTGAATCTCCACACGTATGAACACAGTCATGATTATTTCCTTAGGATAAGTTCTTAGTTATTAAAAAGATCTCTTTAATGTTAATTATGCCTGCTCTATCCTATCCTATTCTTTTTCCTAACCTAGGAAGTATGGAAAAATGGAAGCAGGGGAATGTTAAAAAATACAAAGAAACTACATAAAGGGCTGGGCGTAATGTCAAATGCCACAGTTCATACTGCATCTTTGCAGTGTCACCACGGTGTGGGATAGAGGACAGTGAGGACACTAGCAGATGGTGTTACTAATTGATAACCTGGTCATCAAACGACCTGGTCACTCCACTGCCATGAGACGTGTTTGCTTTTATGTAACTGGTTAATGTCTGAAACAATAAATGCAAAGAAATGGTTAAAAAATATTTTTAACATGCAGCCAACAGTGTCTGTTTAAATCTTAACTTGAGTTGTGCTAGAGCAGTGACTCTCGAACCTCACCAGGACTCAGAATTGCCCAGAGGGCCTGTGACTGCAGAGCCCTCCCTCCAGAGTCCGAGACATTGAAGGTCTGGGAGGGGCCCAGGTAGCTGTATTTCTAACAGCTGCTGCTGGGACAAGAATCACACCTTGAAAACTACAGTTTCAAGAGAAACTTACTTAAGAGAAAGTAAACTAAGAGAAACTTATTTAAAGAAACCGCAGTAAATACTTTCTTGATTTTATTCAAGTGCTGTTTCATGTTAGAAAAACAAATCATTTTTTGTGTCAATAATTGCTCCCCAAATTACCTCTTTGGTAAATATGAATTTTCTGAAAATGGATGGAATTTTCTGAAATAGTAGGCCCTAGTTCTTTTTTTTTTTTTTTTTTCATTTTAGAGACAGGGTCTTGCTGTGTTGCCCAGCCTGGAGTACAGTGGATATTTACGTGACCACAGGGCACTACAACCTTGCATGATCCCCCACCACCACACCTGAACCTCCTATTTTCTATGGGGAGATGACTCACTGGGTAAAATCTTTGCTGAGTAGCACGTGGAGAGTATTTAGCTGGAAATTCAGGTACTGAAAAGGCATGGATGCTATTTAAAGTAAAAGTAAAAATATGGATAATGATGATGATGGTAACAGTTGCATTTACTGAGTGCTTACTATGGGACTCCCATGAGCACTTTACAAGTATTACCTCACCTAATCCATACCACAATTGTAGGAGGCAGCTACTATTTCATTTTTTGCTAAGACAAGTAGGCTTAAGTATAGTCACATGCTCTGGAAAGTGAATTGTTTGCTTAGTTATTTGCTGTACCAGTCTGTTTATTTTGAATATAGACCTTGAAATACACCTAATAATGGCAAAGGACAGCCTAAAAAAGCTTTAACAATAAGACAGTAGTGGGGTTTGCATGGATTAAACAGTAACTTGTTCAGATCAATGCATTTGAGTCTTGCATATGAATGACCGGGATGATAGGAAGCAGCAGTCAAAGTTTCTTGGGAAGATTACCCCACTTTAGATGCACGCAGGAAGGATTTTTTTTAAAAAATCAGATTGATTAGTTACACAAAGCCATTATTTTTTGTTTGTTTTTCCCATAGATAGACTGACACATTAAAAAAAAATCCCTTCTCAGTAGAGAGAAACAATAATTGATAAAAAGAAAAGATTTTTAAAGTGAGAAACTTTTAGCATGTCATGGTTTGTAACAGTCCCTAAAAGTTAGCAGAGTGATTTGACCGAACAATGGCTCGTATGTAATAGAACAGGAACAGAACAGGGCTGTTCATGATCCCTGTGCTTCCTGGCTCCTGGTTTCCTTGTGCTGCTCTCACCGTCCCTCGGTCCTTCCATCGCCGCCTTTCCGAATACGACTGAATTTGAAGGTTCAGGTCAAATACTCATTTCTAACTCAGGGATTCTTAGTCTAGGGTCTAGTCACACAGAAGTGCATGTGAGTGTACACACACACACCTCCAGGAAACCTCACAAGCTCTTTGGGATTATATGTATAATGGGAGGTATATTTTTCTGAAGAAAAGTCATGTTTTCCTGAATTCCCCAAATCTATCTCTTCCCTCCCAAGCACTTTATACAACTGTCCTGCCACTCAGCATACGTATCCTATTTATTTTGGCTTTACCTCCTTGCTAGATGATAAACCCCTTTAGGGCAGGATCCATGCTCACTTCACCCTTGGATTCTTGCCCAAGCACCTAGTCGAGAAAAAGCCCTTAATAAATACTTATTGAAGGAAGTGAAAAATAAAGGAAAGGAAACTTCAAAAACCATCAGATTTATCCTCCTGCCAAGGTTACACCAAACCACCTCCAAGATGACTCTGCAAGTGCCGGATACCAAATCATTTTAGAAAAATCACTTTCTCAGTGTGGTTTGCTAGCTACAGCCTAGGACCACAATTCGACTCAATCTATATTCCATCTCTCTCAGAATTCCATGTGTCACCTTGTACAGCGAATACCTAATTTGCAAGAGGGAATGGAAGATGCAAAAGAGAAAATATTAAGCAGTTAAGATGAAGAAATTACTGGAATGATTTGGCTATGTTAAACACTGACCAAAGTTTTGTCGGTGATTCATTCAGGGGTCATGAATACACCTATGAGTCAAAAGTCAGTTCTAGGAAATACATCGGATGGGTTGAATTAGACAAGAATAGAAAATTACGCCACAAAAAAAGAGAGTACTTGGTAAGTCATTGTTTAATTTGCTGATGGCTTTGCTTTTGTCATTTAAAAGGACCTCTTCCTCTGAACACAAGCTCTTTGAATGAAGGAAAGGAGATGTCTGAAATAGATCAAGAAGGCTCCCATTTTTAAAATGCTCATTTTGTTAGATTACTTGATTAATTTTTAAAAGTCTGTCATCTTTGATAACATTTATCAACACATCACAATTGTGAACAAAGACAAATGTGCCACTCTAAGTAAACTCCGTATTCATTTGAATATCTAATCCCTACTTTTGGAGGTAGATACTTTATTGTTACAATAGGAGGCGGACATTACTGAAGCAAACAATTTCCCAAGCTGGCAGGGTGAAGCTTCTAGGTAGGAGATACATCATTAAAACATTCTATTTTTATTAAAATGTGAAATTTTTATCTTCTCATTTCCTTCTCAAAATTGCAGGAGAGAAGTAGTAGAGGCAAAAGAAAAGTTGCTAGTTATTTATAACTAATAATAACTATTTGCCTATGTTTAGCATTCACTTTATGCCACCGTGTTATTTACTTAACATTAATCACATTACTTAGTCCTCAAAAGACCCCTCTAAATGGGATATATTAATTACCCATTTTACAGATGAGGACATACCGGCTTATAATATTTCAGTTTTACAAAATTTTATAAAGGTTTAGCTTAATACAGTTAATGACTTACAGATAATTTTGACAAAAATGTAGGTGTCCTTATTTACAAAGGAAAAATATCAATTTAAGGAGCCTGAAACATAGAGTTCAATAAGTTGATGAAATAAAATATTTATTCTATTTATTTATTTATTCACATTAATGAACAATTTACTAGTTATTTCTATTTAAGAGCCTGCAATAAGCTAAACAAATAAAAAATATTTACTTACCCTATTATTTATTTCATTAATTTATATTTTACTAATTTAGTAATTAATTACTGATTATTTTATTGGTTAGAAATTGTACCATTACCTTTGTGATTTGAAAAAGATGACCATACAAATGCTATAAAACCTTTTCTTGAAGACAGTCATTACTACCACTTACTGTTCCATCCCAGCTTGATAATTTAGATAACACACTGTACTTTTTTTTTTTTTCCGAATTGAGACAGAGTCTCACTTTGTCACTCTCGGTAGAGTGCTGTAGCATCATAGCTCACAGCACCCTCCTACTCTTGGGCTCAAGAAATTCTCTTGCCTCAGCCTCCCAAGTAGCTGGGACTACAGGCATCTACCACAACGCCCAGCTACGTTTTTTTTGTTTTAGCAGGCCCAGGCCAGATTCAAACCCACCAGCCCTAACCATTGAGCTATGGGTGCCCAGCCCACACTGTACTTCTTATTTTTAAAAATATATTTGCCAATGGCTCATACTAATGAATTAGTATCTAATATTTTGCTATATTTGGCAAGATTTGCACTCTATTTTTCAACATCTACGTCTATGTAGCAGTCTCCACCTTCTATAATACCTTTTCTTCTTCTTCTTTTTTTTTTAAGAAGCATAGTCTTGCTCTGTGCCTGTGCAAAAGAGCAGTGGCACTACTATAGCTCACAGGAACCTCAAATTACTGGATTCAAGAGATACTCTGGCCTCAGCCGTCCTAGCTAGAAGCTGGAATTACAGGTGCATGCCACCAGTCCTGGCTAATTTTGTCTATTTTTTTTTTTTTGGAGATGGGGTCTTGCTCTTGCTCAGACTGGCCTCGAACTCCTGACCTCAAATGATCTTCCTGCCTCAGCCTCTCAGAGTGCTAGTATTACAGGTGTGAGTCACCATGCACAGTCTTCTACAATACTTTAACATTTACCACACATATTGTTTTAAAAGTGTTATTTAAAAGTTACTGCTACGTGATGGACTGAATTATTTTTAGCCTTTAGAATGATCTCTGAAGGCAAGTTTCTCTTTAAAATGCAGGTATACACAAACGGAACACATTCATAAAGTATGTAAATCCAAGTACTTCTGAATGCCAAAGAGGACTTCCGGTCAGAGACAAAAAGAAAAGGATATATTTGTGAGTGAACAGATGTGGCACATCTCCCATGCAAACTCGCTGATTTTACTCTAAAAGTTGGTCTTCTTCCTAGCCACCTTATGCAAAGTAAAGGTCTTTGCATGCTTGCAAGAGGATATTTTAAGAACTGACCTTTGCAGAATAAACAAACAAAAATTAAATTAGGCCTAGAGTACTTCCATATCCTTTAATAGTTCATAATTTAGTTATGATATAATGAATTATTTCTCTTCCTCTCATAAGGACAGCAGATGACATAAAAATGCACAAATTTAATACTGATTCTCTATTTTCTTTCCCAATGTACATATATCATTTGATCCTCAAGATAAACATTCTATATTGTGTTTAGAATAATGGTCAATTTGGTACAAATATTCCTGTTGTTCAAGAGAGGAAAAAACAGGATGTTGAACCACAAACCACAGTATTGTATTAGAAGAAAATCTAGATTTAGAATGATTTACTGATTTTTAGGTAAGCAGGGTTGACAGAGACAAGGAGTATTCTTACTCTTTGTTTTCTGGTTCTCTCTTTTTCTCTGTTTCCTTTTGTTCCTTTCTGGGAACATCTAGTCCAAACTGGAACCCTGTGACTATTGGGAGAGAAGCATCCACAGATAAGATCAACCTGGCTGAATTTTAAGTTATTCCAAAAATGTTTATGGAATATTATTAACTGCCTATATATTTCTGAGCCTGGGACCAATCCAAAGCCAAATGAGTGACATTTTGTATAAGGAGTTACTGCTTTTTTTTTTTTTTTTTTTTAGAACACGGAGCTTGCCCTTTCCCTGGCTAGGGGGTGGACATGCAGGTTGACAGACAGTAGGATTTATGCTCCCTGTATGACTGTCTCTCAGCAAGGCCCTGCGAAGCTTGGACAAGGGTGTAGGAAGGACAAAGTTTCACATACACACAGGTGTACGATCAGACGTGTTAAGAAGTGTCACAGACGCGCTTTTACAAAAGGGCCATCCAGATACAAAGTAGGGGGCTCTGTACTTTGTGCAAAGAACAGAGACAAATCAAGGGTAAGGACAGTGCTGTGGGAAGCCCATCCTTCTTACCCACACCCACGTCGCCCATGTAAACACAGTTGCACACAAACCATATCCACCATGTCTGGCTGTAATTGACAATAAGCCAACAGCAAATGGAGGTAATGCAAAGAGTAAGCAATGGCTCTTCATTTGCTCAAATTAGACCAGGCAGCTGACAATGGGACCAAAAGAGGGCTGTCAGATGTTAATGATCCCATAGTATTATGGTAAGCACAATATTTTATTTTTTCACTATCAAAAACAAGTGATATAATTTTATTATTCACAGAAAGCCTTAAAATAAAACAAAGCAAAGCAAAACTCACTTCACCAACAATATTACTATTTGACTTCACATTTTTCAAAGATCTATCTAGGCTTCTTCTTAGTTCACACTTTGGGGAGAAACCCCCCTGATTAGAAAAGACATTAATTTATTTTTAAATATCTAATGGATTATAAAATGTTTAGTACCAATAACCTCCAGGTTAGGAGTAATATAGAACACAATTTTGGAAATAGAACAAAAGCCATTGGATAGAATTCATGAGATTATGTGTATGAAATGGAATGACATTTTTCATGGAGACACTTGGTTGGGCACAAACCTAGAACTCAAGATCTAAATATCTCTTTCTCCCAAAATATGCATAATTCTTGAATATTGGAATAATGTTAGATAGAAGATATTAAAGACACTGGAGGGGAAGAACTCTTTCATACTAGCTTTTACAAATAAAAACAAACTATATTCTTAGGCAGGAGACATAGAAAACTATCCATTTTCCCCACCAACCAAGTGTCTCTGGAATGGAGCAGCGTTTCTTTAATTATCTATAGTAAAGAATCTACTTTCCCACTTTATCCTCTTCACAGAAACTTTTGTAAAATATAATAAAAATTAATATAAAAGGAATATTAAAAAACCAAGATGTAGAAAATAGAAGCCCCCAATTTTTATAATTTGATTCGGCAGACATGGTTAAACTCCTGTGTACAAGTGCTTACCCTCCATTTCTGTATTTATCTCACCATAAACCACTGACAAACAACTACCCCGAAGTACCACTGGAATAAAAAGGGAGTGAATTTTAATCGTCTCCTGTGGAAATCAGAAGAAATTACACAAGAAAAAAGGCAGGAATAGAAAGGAAATAGAACAGAGTCTGTAACTGTCATGGAAAGGATGATGACGTCATGGCAAGGAAGGTGCCATTGAAGCTCCCCGATGATCAAGTTTGCTGAGTCCAGAAAATCTCAGGCTCTCCGGATTGAGAATTTTGAGGATAGCAAATGATTAATGAGCTCTTGCACTCATAGCTACAGTGTATAATCAACCTGTGGCACCTGCAGAGGTTGAATACTATTATGGCAAACAGATTAGCTCCTTACGCATGAATAAAAACTACCAGTTATATTCACTATAATAATTATAAGGCTTACAACCTCCAAGATTTCAGGATCTAAAACATTGTCAACTGGAAAGAGTTTCCGATTGTGTACCAAAATGGCATTAGTTTAAGTACATAAGATTTTTCTTTTTATGGCAACTTCAGCATTGGCTGTTACAAGAGGATTTAAGTCAACTACTACATTTGGTCCACAATGGTAATCTGTGACCTCACAGTAAGAAGACTTCATTTTTTTTTTTTAAGACTTCATTTTTATTCTTTAAGAAAGTTTGATGCACAAGGAGGCACAGTGACGCTTGTTGCTAGAGATCAAATCAGGAATGACAGGCACTGGGCAAGATGTTTTTAAAACATCAAGTTATATAAACACTTAATTCAAAAGGGAAACAGATTAAATGTCTCTTAGCCTGGGGAAGCCAGACCGGCCCATCATATGAAGATAGGCACCAAGGCGGCTTGACACACAGCTCCATGGATGCGGCAGGTTCAGGGTCTGCCTGGACTATTTCAAACGTGACAGGCATCTGGCTACCCACGAACCTCCTTCTACACATTCAGTTGTCATTATTTTCAGGAGTATGGAGTCAGAGGCTTTTGCAAATGGGAACGTCAACCACTCTTTTCTGATTTTAAATCATGAGAGACATTGAGATTCTCCTTTTACCTGCTACATTAAAGGACGCTTAAAGGACAGTTCCATGTAAGTTACGGGCATCTAAACTAAAGAAACGATCACAATATCTTTTATAATTTTAATTTAAAGAAGTACAGTTATACTTTTGTGACACAATGAAATAAAGTGGTCCCATATTTTTTTGTGTGATAAATTGTTACAATTCCTATCAAAATCTGAAATTGGGTACTTGCAAATGATGGCTTCTAGCTGAGTAGGACTGGGTTGCTGTCCTCAAGAATGTTTAAGACTAGAAGGAGTGACAAACCAAGAATTACAGAAAGTGCCTGTGCTAGGAGGGATGGTGGCAAGTGGGAGGATCACATAAGACTCAGAAAGACTTCTTGGGAGATAGACCCTTATTTTTGACTTTATTCCCCTAAAGGAGGGATCTTCAACTGGTCTATAGACAGTAAGATGGTAGCTGATTTAACTGATGACACTTGGTAATGACAGCAATTTGTTTCTTGGGAGCAATTTGCTACTCGGGAACTTCTTAGGAAACAATAATTATCAAATCATATGGCTGCTCATATTGGGTAGCATTTGGCACATCCACTTTTCACAGGAATCAAGATGTTCCATTCATGTCCACTTCTACACTAAACATGATTCATGGCAGCAAGTGACCTGAAATGAAATTCTTCCCAGCTCTCAAAACTCAATGAATGTAGGAAACACGGCAGATTGGCTTCAGAAAAAAATATCTTTCTTACAGCACTCTACTACAGCTTAAATTTTAAGAAGTTACACTTTTTTTTTTATCATGGCTAAAGCAAGCTTTAATGCAACATTGTTAATGGAATGAGTAATTTCAGGAAAAATAATAGTTTTGTTTTAGCATCACAATCAACAGACTTTGGGCCCCAGTCTGTTTACCAAATGTAAAAAATAGAGAGATCTTATAGATAGCAATGGAAAACATAAGCCAGGCTAGTGATCAGAAGAATTTTCAAAATAATTCTGAAGTTCTTATCATCCAATAAAGGGGAATGGCCCAGAGGTCCATCGGGCTGCTGAGTGGATAACCCAAACATGGTGTCTTCTACAATGGAATGCTACTAGGTAATAAAAAGGAAGGAAGCACTGGTACATGCTGCTACCACTTAGATCCCTGAATCTCAACCTTGCTAATGCCGCGGCCCTTTAATACAGTTCCTGTGGGTCACGACCCACGTGTTGAGAACCGCTGACTTAGATAAACCTCAAAATCACTGTGCCAAGGGAAAGATCCCAAACACAAAAGATCCCATGCTGTATTATTCCATGTATGGAAATGTGCAGAAAAGGCTTATCTGTAGAGATGGAAAACAGATTAGTAGCTGTCTGGAGCTGGGAACGGGAGAGTGTGGAGTGACTGCAAATGGGCACAGCTTTCTCTTGGGGGGTGGTGGAAATGTCCTAAAATTAGGACATGGTAATAGGTGTACAACTCTATTAACAATCATTGACATGTATATTTAAAATGGGCATATTTCGTGGTCTATAAATTTTATCTCAGTAAAGTCCAATGTGAAATATAAAAAATTTGTTAAAGTTCAAGAATCAGATCATGCCGACCACAGGACTTACCAAACCGTATTACACCTACTGCTTGTGTGTCTGTTCACTGCCACTAGAGTGATGGGTTTTGGGGGACAGGGACTGTGTCTAAATCTCTCTCTCCCTATATTGCCAAGCACAGTGCTTGTCACATAGCATTTGATGAGAAATGATGCAAATAAACTAACTTTTTAAGTACCATTTATCTCTATCTTTATTTATATCTACTTCCATCTACACTGTATATCTATCTTTCCTCAAAATGTGGAGGTTATTTATAAACATAGTCACCAGAAATTAAAACAATGAATAAATTAATTTCTTTCTCTCTTTTTAAAAATTATAGCAATTACAAAGTAGTTAATTCACTCACTTGTTCAATATTTATTCAAATGTTTGTAAAACCCTTTGCTAGGTACTGAGATGCAAAGTAAAATGAGCCCTGGTCTCTTCCCTTAAGAAGTTTCCAGTGAAGTGGAGAGACAGACAAATACTAAAGAATTAGAGTAAAATGTGCTGAATGCTATGAGGAAGGCAGGAAAGGGTTTTGTGGGGGTGGCTGGGGGAGGTGTTTTCTCAACCAAACCAACCCAAGAAGTGAAGCAGGAATTAGCTAGAAGATGACTCCAAAAACCAGACCTTCCAGCAGAGAGAATGACACGGAGGCATCAGACAGCACTGGGGAAATGCTTCTGGGGCTACAGGGACAAAGGGACCTCAATAAGAAATGAGGCCAGAAAGGTCAACAGAAACCAGTTCAGAGAGCAAAGGAGCTCAGAAAGGGTCTTGGATCTTTTAAGCTTAAATGTATAGGATGACGATCAGATGGGTATTTTAGAAAGATCATTTTTATGCCCGTGTGGAGGACACACAGGAGGTTCCTTTTGCAGGAGCTGCAATGCAAATAGCAGTGCTCTCCTCCAGCTCTCAGGGCCCTGCTTCGCAGGTTCCCAGACTTTGATTCCATCTTCAATAACCAGGCCATCATTCAGCCTCTGGTCTTCCCATACTTTGTCTCACAGTCTCTGGTCTGTTCTGCCCTCCAAAGTCAAAACTTCCCTAGCTGCCCTGCATAGGAAGCCCTCTTTTTCTTGCCTTGGCTGAGTTGAACCCAGCTCTCAGCCGTATCTGCTGGTCAGGCAGCCGGGGCCAGCCAGTCCTGGGCCTCCGAGACATAGGCTATGGAGGCACCATGCATCTTATTTTTAAAGACATTCCAGTAAAAGCATGTGGATCAATGGTTCCACATCCACGGCTGTTATCTCTTGCTAGACTATGACAAGTAGAACCATCACTGCATATAGTCAAAATGAAATTACTGAAACAAAACTTTAGTTTCAAAGAAACGACTAACTCTTCAACTATTTTGAACAACTAAGTTTGTGACCTTAGGCTTAATGGTATAATACTGAGACTATGGTTTATTTTTGTGTTTTAATTGCTGCAGTTCTATTATTTGAGTTCCATTGTTGACTGCCCCTCCCTTACCAAGAAAATTACATGCCGACCAGAAGGCAGCGCACTTGCTGGAAATGACAAGGAATGAATCTAGATAGCTTTCTCACCACTGACTGGGGGAGAAAGATGACAGGCCAAACTTCAAAATAGGCTACATTTGATGCATAGTATACGCATGAAATAAAATTATGTTGTGTCGAGGCAGCTTTTGTATTAAAATTTTCACTGGATGATGACAGCAGAGTTGAAAAAACAACACTCATAGTGTTCTAAAAAAATACCATTAGACTGTTTCCACACTTTAGCAATTGTAAATTGGGCAGCAACAAACAGCCTCATACAAATGTCTTCATAATAAAAGTTTTTCTTTTCTTCTGGATAGATGCCCAGCAATGGGATTGCAGGATCAAATGGGAGGTCTAGGTTGAGTTCTTTGAGCTTTCTCCATACTTCCTTCCAAAAAGGTTTTATTAGTTTGCAGTCCCTCCAGCAGTGTAAAAGAGTTCCTTTCTCCCCACATCCGCGCCAGCATCTGCAATCTTGAGATTTTATGATTTAGGCCATTCTCACTGGAGTTAGATGGTATCTCAGGGTGGTTTTAATTTGCATTTCTCTAATAATTAAGGATGATGAGCATTTTTTCAAGTGTTTACTGGCCATTTGTCTGTCATCTTTAGAGAAAAATCTATTCATCTCT
>CAUYRH010036818.1:0-13071 GCA_963574655.1 Perodicticus potto | reverse complement strand
GCGCCTGTAGTCCCAGCTACTTGGGAGGCGGAGGCAAGAGACTCGCTTGAGCCCAGGATTGGAGGTTGCTGTAAGCTGTGATGCCACAGAAGTCTATCCAGGGTGATAGCTTGAGGCTCTGTCTCAAAAAAAGAAAAAAAGAAAGCATAGGAAAAACATTGGAAGATATTGGCCTGGGGAAAGACTTCATGAAGAAGACTGCTGTGGCAACTGCAACAACATCAAAAATAAACAACTGGGACTTAATTAAACTGAAAAGCTTTTGTACAGCTAAGGAGACAACAACCAAAGCAAAGAGACAACCTACACAATGGGAAAGGTTATTTGCATATTTTGAATCAGACAAAAGTTTGATAACTAGGATCTATAGAGAACTCAAATTAATCCACATGAAAAAAGCCAACACTTCCATATATCAATGTTCAAGAGACATGAATAGAACCTTCTCTAAAGAAGAAAAATGCCTAACAAACATGAAAAAAATGCTCATCATTCCTAATTATTAGAGAAATGCAAATCAAAACCAACCTGAGATACCATCTAACCCCAGTGAGAATGTCCCACATCACAAAATCTCAGAACTGCATGGATGTGGAGAGAAGGGAACACTTTTACACTGCAGGTGGGACTGCAAAATAATACAACTTTTTTGGAAGGAAGTATGGAGAACCCTCAAAGAACTCAAGTTAGACCTCCCATTTGATCCTGCAATCCCATTACTGGGCATCTACCCAGAAGGGGAAAAATCCTTTTATCGTAAGGACACTTGCACTAGACTATTTATCACAGCTCAATTTACAATTGCCAAAATGTGGAAACAGCCTAAATGCCCACCAACCCAGGAATGGATTAACAACCTGTGGTATATGTACACCATGGAATACCATTTCAGCCATTTAAAAAATGGAGACTTTACATTCTTTGTATTAATCTGGATGGAAGTGGAACACATTATTCTTAGTAAAGCATCAGGGAATGGAGAAGCATGAATCCAATGTACTCAATTTCATTATGAAGACAATTAATGAGAATTAATGACACGGTGTCGGTAAGGGAAGGGGAGAGCAAAGAAAAAAAGAAGGAGGGAGAGGTGGGGGAAAGGAAGAGAAGAGAGAGGGAAGGAGGCAGGAGGTGGGTCTTGGGGTGTGACACACCATTTGGGGCCAAGACACAATTGTAAGAGGGACTTTACCTAACAAATGCAATCAGTGTAACCTGGTTTCTTGTACCCTCCATGAATCCCTAACAATTAAAAAAGAAAAAAAAAAAAAAAGACCACAGTTGGAGGCCTCATAGGTCTTGACTTTAAAACATATTAGAAAGCTACAGTAATCAAAATAGTGTGATGTTGGCATAGAAATGGACATTCAGGCTAATAGAACAGATTAGAGAGTCTAGAAATAAATTCTCATGCAGTTGGTGATAGTGACAAAAACACACAATGGGGAAAGGACAATATCTTCAACAAATAGTGCTGGGAAAATTTGAAATCCACCTGAAAAAAAAGATGTTAGACCCTTACCTTACACCATAAGCAAAAATTAACTTCAAATGGATTAAAGAACTAAAGGTAAGACCTAAAACTATAAAACACCCTCCCCTGTGGGGAGTCTTCATGATATTGGATTTGGCATGATTTCTTGGGTATAACACCAAAAGCACAGGCAACAACAACAAAAATATCCAAACAGGACTATATCAAACATAAAAAGTTCCAGGCATCAAAGAAAACAATCAAGTCAAAGGCAACCTACAAAATGAGAGAAAATATTTGCAAAGCACATATTAAAAAGGCGGTTAATATCAAGAATATATAAAAAACATCCACAACTCAATGAGCAAATAAAACACCTGATTAAAAGAAGGGAAAAGGACTTGAATAGACATTTCTCCAAAGAAGTCATTGTATGGCCCATGGGTCTATGAAAAGATGTTCAGCATAATTCATCACCAAGGATATGCAAGCCAGAACCACAATGAGATGTCACCTGGCACTTGTTAGGATGGCCACTGTCAAAAAAGTAGAAAATAGTAAGTGGTGAGGATGTGGAGAAATTGGCACTGTTGGTAGTAAGGTCAAATGATGTAGCTACTATGGAAAACAGTATGGACATTCTTCAAAAAGTTATAAATAGATTTATAATAGGATTCAGCAATTTCACTTCAGGGTGTATATCCAAAAGAATTGAAAGTAAGTTTTGGAGGAGATATTCACACACCCATGTTCACTGAAACATTATTTATAATAGCAAAGAGGTAAAAGTAACTCTAGTGTTCATTGAAGAATAAATGGGGATGGGCATGATGGTGCACACCTGTAAGCACTTTGGGAGACCAAGGTAGGAGAATAGCTTGAGGTCAGAAGTTCAAGAATGGCCTGAGCAAGAGCAAGAGCAAGACTCTGTCTCTACTAAAAAAAAAATAAAATAAGAAAATATAAATAAGTCTGGTATGGTGGTGTGTACCTGTAGTCATAGCTACTTGGGAGTCTGAGATAGGAGGAGCACTGCAGGTAGTGAGCCAAGACGATGCCACTGCACCCTAGCTGGGGTAACGGAGTGAGACTCTGTCAGAAAAAGAGAAAAAGAATGGATGAACAAAATTTGATGTATCCATATGATAAAATATTTATTTTTTAGCCTTAAAAAAGAAGGAAATTCTGTCACATGCCCCAACATGGATTCACTCTCAGGATATTATGCTAAATGAAATAAGTCAGTCACAAAAAGGCAAATACCATATGATTCCATTTATTTGAAGTATCTACACTATGAAATTCATAGAGTGAGAAGTAGGACGGCAGGTGCCAATTGCTGGGGGAAAGGGAGAATCAGAAACCCTAAGTTGTTCAAGGGCTATAGAGTTTTAGTTTTTCAAGATAAAAATGTTCTAGAAATCTGTTTATAATGTCAATATAGTTAACACTACTAAACTGTACACTTGAAATGGTTAACATGCTATATTTTGTGTTATATTTTTAATCACAATTAAAAAAAATTTTTTTTTTGAGACAGAGTCTCACTCTGTATCCCTGGGTAGAGTGCCATGACATTATAGCTCACAGCAACCTCAAACACTTGGGGTCAAGAGCATGTACCACCACACCCAGCTAGTTTTTCTATTTTTAGCAGAGACAGGGTCTCGCTCTCCCATAGGCTGTTCTTGAATTCATGAGCTCAAGCAACCACCTGCCATGCCCTCCTAGAGTGCTAGGAGTATAGGCATGAGCCACCATGCCTGGTCTACAAATTTTTTTTTAATTGAAAAACATAATGTGGGCTAAATCAGATACAGTATTTCGGGTAGATTTTAATTCACATAAACAGAATTATATTCCAAATTTTAAAGAAGCTTACAGGGAAAAATTTTTAATTGGGGAAATAATAACCACTAGTTTTTTTTTGGCTTAATTTAGGGAAAAGAAAAGAATATTACCCACTTTAGTGACAGGTATTTCATTCTAGTTCTCAGAAACCAGCTGAAAGCAGAGATTGGGTAGTGTTCTGGGGCAGGAGTTTGAGCCTCAGGGGTCTGCAGGGTGTGGGGGCACACAGGCCTTTGCCATCACCCTGGTGACCATGATAGGCAATCAGAACTGAGAATCGCTAATTCTTGATTCGACAGTGTTTGGCTGTGGAAGCCCTTTGCTTGGAGCACCTCACAGGATGCTGGAGTCTCACAAGACAGTTCAGAAGACATCAGGATAGAGCGAGAGTCTGGCTATGGAAACAATACACTCCTTTCCTGGAGCAGAGGAGAGAGAGTGAGACGAATTCCTGAGGCAGGAAGTGCCCCACTCTGCTGGGGGAAGGGGTGGCAGAAGAGACGCTCACATCACCCAGGTGAGTGGAGACGTGTGGACAGAAGCAGCAGAGCTCCACAACATAGTCATGTCACCTGAGCCATGGGTAGGGACAGCCAACTATGAGCCAGCTTTGTCCCTAAATAAGTACTCACTCTTGGAGTATCTTATTTTTTTACTATAAATTCTGGAAGTATTATGGAAAAGTTGAGTAAGTCTTAAGATGCTCATGAATTTGTCATCTTTAAAAACATGTTGGCCAAGTCCACTGCCTCATGCTCAGGTTCTCACTTTGGGAGACTGAGGCAGGAAGATCCAACTTCCCAGGAGTTGGAGGTTTCAGTGAGCCATGATCATGCCACTGCACTCCAGCCTGGGCAACAGAGTAAGACCCCATCTCTTAAAAAAGATGTTAATAAGAAGACCTCATTCTAAATGGTTCTAACAAATTCAATGTAGGGTACAAAATCATTGCCATGATCTAGCCAGATATGCATCTCACTCCTTCACAAGTGAGCATGAAATCTGCTACTTTGGGCAAACAGTTGTTCTCATTCTTCCCTAGAGGCCCCTGAAGGAAGTAGAATAGAGTGGGCTTGTGATACATTGGGACATGGTGCTGTAGGAATGACAGATCCCCCCAAGGCAACTCAAAATGTTCAAGTTTTGAAAAATTTAAGGTGCCCCTTTTCTTGATCCTTGCAAAACAGGCATTGTTTCTACTTTTATTAATTCCTACGACCGGGAGTGACTTGTTCATGTCATTAGACAAACCGTATGGCACCCAGAGCTTGGAGTCTGCGTCTTCTTGATGGAAGATAGAAGCTAAGAGGATGGGTGAGTAGAGAGATGGACAGATGGAAGGACAGATAGCAGGACATTATTTTTGTGGCTGCATGCAGGCATGGATGACGGGTAGGTTCCACACATACGTACATTGATGTATGCACTCCTAACACACACATCCCTTCATACACACATGAGTAAGAAAGAGGGACAGACAGATTGGTAGGTAGGTAGGCAGGTAGACGGAGGGTAGATAGGCATTTGTGTGACTTACAAGGCATTCCAACTTCACATGATTTATTCAGTCTTTACAATGCCAGTCTCGAACAGATATAGTTGTAATTATTTCCAATTTGCAGAAAAGAATACTGATTTCTGGGTTAAGTAACTTGCACAGTATCACACCCTTCACAAGAAACAAAGCATGGCCTCAGACAAGGAATTTGCTCTTTCTGCAATGCCTCTCAGGAAAGGAACCCTTTCCTAAAATATATCTCGCCATCTCTTCCCAGATGCTCTCAATTACTAATGAATGACACAGTCCAAAATCAGCTTTGAGATTTTTCACGGAATTCACCTGTGAGAGGTCACATGACATCTGCTAATCTTCATCCTGAAGGTTTCACGACTCAAGTGAAGATGCTCCCTAGCAGATTGCTGGTCAGTAAAGGGAGGATGAGGGAAGAGAGGGCCCCAGATTGCTAAGAATGCCTATGTAGGGGAGAAGAGGAGGGTCTTCAGGGACATGGGGTAGGGGAAGGCCCCACACAGAACGGCCAGAGCCATGCTACCCGCCTTCTATTGACTCTCACATTCATCTACCACTAGCTCTAGTTGGAACACAGAGGTGTTTATCCTGCTCTTTCCTTCCTATTCTGCTACACATCCCTGAGAAAGTAGAGCTGGACGCCAGCACCAAGGGGCTACAATTATTTGGGAGGCTCAAGCCCAGAGCAGGAGGAAAATGGGTGATGAGGCAGTGAGGAAGCAAGAAGTAATGTGATATTTGTGCCTACTTGTGAAGGGACTGCAGCTCTTGACAGCCTCCCTCATTTGGTCCACAAACCTTCTCCTACAGCTTTGGGCCTCAGCATCTGGGGCTGTAGACTGGGAGCTGTCCATGGCCTGCTAGGAACCAGGCTTCGCAGCAGGAGGTGAGCAGCAGGTGAGCAGTGAGACTTCATCTGTATTAACCGCCCTCCCCCTTCACTCACATCACCACCTGAGCTCCACCACCTGAGCTTCACCTCCCGCCGTATCAGCTATAGCACTGGATTCTCACGGGAGCACAAACCTGACTGTAAACTGCATGCGTGAGGGATCTGGGCTGCACACCCCTTATGAGAATCTAATGCCTGATGATCTGAGCGGGAGGTGAGGTGGTGAGCATTAGGGCCATATAATTGCAAGCAAACAAGCTCAGGGCTCCCACCTATTGTGCATTATGGAGAGTTGTGTTGAGTATTTCAAAATGCTACAGTGTAATAATGATAGAAATAAAGTGCACAATAAATGTAATGTGCTTGAATCATCCTGAAGCCACACCCCCCACCCTGATCCATGGAAAAATTGTCTTCCATGAAACTGGTCCCTGGTGCCAAAAAAGTTGGGAACTGCTGTCCTAAGGGACTACAAGACGGACCCACATGTTACATAAAGCTGCCTTTCAGAGAACTTCTCCAGTTCTCCTTGGTGAAATCTCACCCCATGGGGACCTACCTCTCTTCCTCAGTTGCACTTGTTGGGAGTCGGGGATGCCCAGGTCCACACAGTGCTCCTCAAAGTCCAGGCTGGAAGGTGACCAGAGTGAGCAGGTCCTGAGCAGGAGAAGCGTGGTGGACATTGAGCCTGCACCCGAGGGTGGGTCTCAATCCGCTACTAATATTCACTATTCCTGAGAAGTTCTCTGTAGCAGTTCCCACAATGAAAGGGTATGGATTTCACTGTCAATGACCCATATATATATTTTTTGAGACACAGTCTCACTATGTCACCCTTGTAGAGTGCCATGGCACCACAGCTCAAAGCAACCTCAAACTCTCGGGTTTAAGCAATTCTCTTGCCTCAGCCTAGGACTGAGTAGCTGGGACTACAAGCATCTGCCACACAACACCTGTTTTTTTTTTTTTTTCTTCCAGTCGTCACTGTTTAGCTGGCCTGGGCCCTGCCAGACTTGGTGCATGTGGCCGGCACCATAACCACTGTGATTTAAAGGGCTTGCTGTAGTTCGAGTGTTTGTCCCCTCCAAAATTCATGTTGCAACTTAACCCCCAATGTGACAGCATTGAGAGGAGTGACCTTTAAGGGGAGAATTAACATGGGTTAATGGATTAATGGCCCTCACTAGACACGAAGTCTGCTTGGATTTTCCAGCAATACATTTCTGTTGTTTATAAATTGCCCGGTCTGAGATGTTTTGTTGCAGCATCCCACAGGGACTAACACCATCTCCTTATCAGTATCTCAAAAGTGATCTGGAAGATAATTTCTTTTTTTTTAAATATACCTTTTATTTGTCTCTCTTATTTTGCATTTTTGCTCTTCTGGGACAGAGGAAGACCTAGACAGCTGTCTTGGAATGCACACCTGTGAGAGGAAACCTTCCCAGCTCCTTCTCATGCAGGGGATCAAGCCCAGCCACTCAGCTCCAGTGTGCAAACCCTCTGAATGCTGCACTGACCTGGTTCTCCCTGCCTCTACCATGCACCCCGCCCTTTAGCCTCATTGCTTCCCACCTGAGCTGCAGTTCACCACCATCAGATGCCCAGGAACTGTTCCATCTGCCTCAGGGACTTCTCTCCCACTACACTTTCTCTTTATACCTAATTCCAAATGACTCCATCTACCAAGTACACTGGAAAGACTCTAGATTCTGGAGCTGTGTGGCTCCAAACCCAGGGCCCATCCGTGTGTAAGGGCCCCTCCTGGGTAAGACACTGACCTCTCTGCCTCCTAGTTCCTTCATCTGTATATGGGTATGATAAAGCCATCATTTCTTGTTATTAATAATTTTTCATCTATTTCTGCATATCTTATATTAGCTTTTGTCTAGACTATCTTTTCAAAGATGTTTGTACAGCAAACAGCTTTAGAAGTGAGAAATAGCGCCTCCCTCTGGGGCAGAGGGTATATTTCTTTCCTGATCAGGATAATATTGATATGGTTGCCCTGTGATCCAAATATGCTTACAAGCCCCCTGTGAGGTTGAGGCGTTCCTCAGATATAACCCAGACCTACTGTGTGCAGCATCCTCCTGGGCCCATCTCCGAGTCATGCCCTCTGGAGATGGGACAGAAGGAACAGGTGTCGTGATTAGTAAAGTCCTTTCTCTCTGACTCAGAAGTCTCACGTCTCATGCCTGTACCCATGCACTCTGGCAGGCAAATTTGCTACCTTGCCACAAGGGTAAAAACTCTCAAACCCTGCATTGTTCTTTACACTTCTCCTATGGTTCTGTTTTCCCACTGCCAAATAATGGCAATACAGAGGGTGCCAAAAAAAAAAAAAAGTAGACATAATTTAAGAAAGGAAAAATCTGTGTTAAAACTGTTATACTCAATATGTACCGATACCAAAAGATGAATGCAAGTGACTCTGAGCACCTCTTGTAATTGCAGAAGTCAAACGTGACTTGAGTATTACAAATTTAATACAGTGTTTTCCTTGCTTAAAATGTGTATGCCTTTTCTTGGCATCCTCTGTAGCCTCTGTAGGTCCTGCCTTCCGGTGTGCTCCTGCTTTAAGATAAACATGCTTCCATTCCAGCACTGATCACAGCCAGCTCTGTGTCCCAGCATAGTGCATGGAGCTGTGAAGTAGCTCTTTTGGGAATAAATTAGCACACCTCAAAGACTGGGCTGCCACTGAGATCTACCGCCATGCTGCATCTTCTTCTGCTAAAAATATGACATTTAAAAAGTGTGTAAGCATTTTTGCATTCATCCTTTGAAATGCAGCCCCCTCTGCCCTTTTTTAAGCCAGAGCTAATGCAGGGTTCCTCTCTAGGTTTAACATGAGTCATTCACTTTAGGAAGGGAGAGGCGATGAACCTTCTGAAATTAAATGAAAGCTGCGTATATATGTAAATTTTTCCAGGGACAAGGATTATCACTTTTATTGGATTCACGAAGGCATCTGTGCTAGAAACCCTGAGATGAATAAAACATCTCTGTTAGTCATGATCAGTAGGGCTTTGCTGTGCTGCCTTTGGAGGCTGTGCTGAGAGTGAGCCAGGCGGTGGATCCCCCAGGGCTCCTGTCGGAAACCACAAAATGAAAGCAGCTCAAATAAAGAAGCCTGACTACTGAGCAGAGCCAGAGAGAGAGAATCAGGCATGGGAGGAAGTTCCCCGACCACAGCGATGGCCGATCTAGATGGGGAGTAAGGAGTCTGCTGAAATGACCTTCTTTTCTAGAAAAAAGAAGAAAAATCTCTTTAAAAAAGATAATGATCCTTCCAAAGGATGTGTATGTGGGAAGACAATGCGGCATGACCTGCTGTCTTAGTCTACTTGGACTGCTGTGAACAAATGCCATGGACTGGGTGGCTTAAACAGCAGGTATTTACTTCTCAGAATTCTAGAGGCTGGAAACCCCAGGTCAGGGTGCCAACGTGGTCGGCTCCCAGTGAGGCCTCCCTTTCAGGATATCCTCTCCTGACACAGGAGAAGCAGAGAAAACAAGCCCTCTGGCCTCTCCTTATAAAGGCACCAGTCCCACCCTGAGAACCCCACACCCATGACCTCATCTAAACCCAATTATCTCCTAAAGACCCCCTCTCCAAATACTATCTTAAAGGGGGTTAGGCCTTCAACATATGCATTTTGGGGTAAACGATTCAGTCCCTAGCACTCTGATGGGTTATGATGTATCAACCTGCCTGGGTCACGAGAATAAACATTATGTCTGGATGTGTACGGGAGGATGTTTCCAGCTGAGATTGTCATTCGCACCAGCAGACTCAGTGAAGTAGATTGTAGATTGCCCTCCAGGATATGGGTGCACATCGTCTAATCTATGAAGGGTCTAAACACAACGAAGGGCGGAGGGAAAGGGAATCTGCTTCTGTCTTTTCTTTCTTTCTTCCTCACTGCTTGAATCTCATCTCAGTCCCTCAGACTGGGGTTTACGCTATTTTCTCGTCTGGTTCTTGAAGCTTCAAATTTGAACTGAATGACAATGACAGCCTCTGCAGCTTGCAAACTGTGGGTCGTGGAACTTCTCAGCCTCTATGATCATATGGGTCAATTCCTCATAAAAAGTTACCTATTCACCCAGCCAGCCAGCCAGACAGACAGACAGACAGCCATCTATCCCATTGGCTCTGTTTCTCTGGAGAACCTTGAGTAAAACACGCACACAGGCTGTTTCTACCCAGCACTTCCCAGCTGTACACGTACGTGCCTGTGCCTGACTTGACAGGCACCTTGCAATGCCACCACTGTCCTGCCAGCAGCAGTCCCAACACCAAGACCCAGAGGTCTGACTGCAGCAAAAGAGACACACGCTCGAGACACCTAGGGACAATGGACAGCAGGAAACCAGACCAACCACATCTCCAGACACAACTAGGGAGGAATCTCACCAACAGTGCCCGGCCAGAAAGGGTGTGCACCTTGTGATCTGGTTTCTAAGGAGCTCAAAAATAGGCACAATTGAGTATTATGTGGTCCAGGAATACCCATTGGTGGGGCAGAGCTTTCAAGGAAGCCAAGGAAACAAGTAACAGAATTCAGGGTCTATCCCTGGGGGTGGGGACAGGGTCAGAAGAGGGCACATTGGACTGAGGGTCAGTGGTATTGGTCGTATTCTGCCTTAAGCTTGAATCATTGGAACACAGAAGTTTATTCTATCATCATTATTTTAAAAAACTGCAAGTGTGTGTATAAATATATTATGCATGTAAATAGCACATATTTATATCACATATGTCATATATACTATGCATGTCATAAAATTCTTTAGTATGCATATTTCAAAGTTGAAAAAGAGTTAGGGTAGCATTTACTTTGAAAATGAACATTTGCTTCTGCCCAGCTGCCACTCACCAGCAGTAGGGGCTCTGAGAGCTGTGTGCCCTGGCCTTTGACCTGGGTGGTCTTCTGAGGAGCCCAAAGGGCAGCAAACCCTCTCCAGGCAGGGGGTCTGAGAGCTGCATGCACTGTGCTGATTGTTTCCAAGTGAGCAGCAGCCCAGGGCCTCCTGCAGTCACCTGAGACCTGCTTGTTCGTGGCCTGATAGTGGTCTAAGAAATTACAAAACCTGACAAGTTGACAGGTTAGGGGGTAGCTGTGCTCAGGCCCGAGGAGTCATAACTTCAAGGGGAGGTCACGCATGCCTCTTGCTTTGTACTGTCAAGCTTTGCTGTGTCATTTGGTTTTATAAGGTCCAAAGGGCCACATGCAGCTTGTCCATAGAAAGCACAGGCTCAAGGCCTCTGCCGTCCACTTCAGTGACGATGCAGTGGCAACAGATGCTCCCCTGACTCACACCTAGCACTCTTAGGAAGTAGATCCGGGCACATGTGGGTTTCAAAATGAAGCTAGCCCCACAGAATGGTTCCCCTATTGCCTGAACAAGACCCTCTCCTGATAAGCCTCTTAAATATCTAAGAATTGCTCTCGCATCAGGCTCTGTGGGTGAGGGGAGACATGGAGTTTTGGAAATCACAGTTTAGAGAAACATCACAGGTAACAACATTGCAAGGCTTCAGTATAAATGTGCTAATTCGCTTCCAAGGCTCAGAGACAGGACTGCTCAGACGTGACCCGTGCGCGTCTGCCCTCACATGGGCGCAGTTTCTGGAGGCCACATTTAAGGTACTGTCATTATGCACACATTTTTTCAAATCTTTTGACCCACCAGTTTTCTGGCCATCTATTGTACATTATGTAACTGTGGCTTTTTGTCTCCTTCTGTCTTCCCCCCATGCTTCTTTAAAAACAAACAAATCAGGAATCCAAAATCATGAGTCTGGACCCAATTCTGTTACTTGCAAAGCTGTGACTTTGGGCAAAGCACCTAACTTCAGCTCACTCTCTCCTCTGTACAATTAAGATGCTGGCCATAAAATCCTAAAGCCCCTTGTGTTAAGTCAATGATTCTGTGGTAAGTATTAGCGCCATATGGCTTCGGTTTTGCTGGGAAAGTCAATATGTCATAAACAGAAACCTTACCTAAGATTCTAAGAGAAAGTAGGTGCTGCTTATGCTCAGTGAACTCGGAGATGAGGGTAAATGGCACTCAGTCCCACCACAATAAGTACCAGAAATTTGGCCAAACTAGAGGATTGATGATTTCACCCCCGCTCACTCTCTCTCTCTCTCTCGGGGTAGAAACCTTACCTCACATGACACACAAAAATTCAATCAAGGTGGATCATAGGCCTAAACCTTAAAGCTAAATTATAAAACTCTAAGAAAAAAACCTAGAAAACTATCTTGTGCTCAAGTGGTAGGCAAATATATCTTGGACAGAACATAAAAAGAACTAACCAAAAAAGAAAAAAAAATGACAAATTCAAGTTCATCAAAATTTTTAAAAATTGTTCTCATCAATAGACATTTTTGAGAAGACAAAAGGACAAGCCACAAACGGAGATAAATATTAATGTTACCAATACATATTTGACAAAGAACTTACATCCAGAATATGGAAGGAACTCATAAAACTCAATGATAAATAAGCAAAATAATTTCTTTTTGAAAAATTAAGTGAAAGACTCGAATAGACACTTCACAAAAGAGCCTAAATAGCCACAAAATATATAAACAGGCAGCCAGATGGCTAAAATTAAAAAGACTGGTAATGGCAAAAGTTGATAAGGATTTGGAGCAACACAGAAACTCATACACTGTGGTAGAACAACCACTTTGGAGCGCCGACGCCGTGTCCTCCGGGGCCAAAACGAGCGCCCTGCAGCGCCTGGTGGAGCAGCTGAAGCTGGAGGCCAGCGTGGAGCGCATCAAGGTCTCTCAGGCGGCCGCGGAGCTTCAGCAGTACTGCATGCAGAATGCCTGCAAGGACGCCCTGCTGGTGGGCATTCCAGCTGGAAGCAACCCCTTCCGGGAGCCCAGATCCTGTGCTTTACTCTGAAGACGCTAGGGAAGAAGTTCTCTGAGGAATGCCTTCAAGTACAAAGGGATGAACCACTGCCTCCAAGTCTCCAGAAAACACTTTCCCTAGCCAAAGGACTTTTAGATATTTTAGTCCTTTCCGGTGGCCGGGTCCCATACCCAAAATCCCACAGGAATTGATGAGTTTCTACTACAAATGAACTGAGTGAAGGAGCAGAGTTTGAAATAATAATGACCTGAATTTTTTTGTGAAGCACTTTATACTTAAGACAAAACCTTACCACCAGATATACCAAACACACATCTTTCATAAGTGAATTCCTGCTGTTGCTATGCCTGGAATATTAGGTCTATTTTATTTACTGGATATTTGCATTTTAGGAAGGAAAACATTTTTGTTTGTTTAAAA
>CAUYRH010036816.1:0-11594 GCA_963574655.1 Perodicticus potto | reverse complement strand
GAAAATAGAAAAATTGGCTCGGCGCCTGTGGCTCAGGTGGCTAAGGCGCCAGCCACATACACCACAGCTGCGGGTTCAAATCCAGACTGGGCCTGCCGAACAACAATGATGGTCGCCTGTAGTCCCAGCTACTTGGGAGGCGGAGGCAGGAGAATGGCTCGAGCCCAAGAGTTGGAGGTTGCTATGAGCTGTGACGCCACGGCACTCTACCCAGGGCGACAGCTTGAGGCTTTGTCTCAAAAAAAGAAAAATTAGGGTGGCACCTGTGGCTCAGTGAGTAGTGTGCCGGCCCCATATACCAAGGGTGGCGGGTTCGAACCCAGCCCCAGCCAAACTGCAGCAAAAAAATAGCCAGGCGTTGTGGCAGGTGCCTGTAGTCCCAGCTACTCGGAAGGCTGAGGCAAGAGAATCGCCTAAGCCCAAGACCTGGAGGTTGCTGTGAGCTGCAAAGCCATGGCACTCTACCGAGGGCGACAAAGTGAAACTTTGTCTCTGAAAAACAAAATAAAGAAAGAAAGTAGAAAGATTAGCCAGTAATCTGGGGCAGGCACCTGTCATCTCAGCTACTCAGGAGGCTGAGGCAAGAGGATCACTTGAACCTAAGAGTTTGAGGTTGCTGTGAGCTAGGCGGAGGCCACAGCACTCTATCCAGGGTGACAGAGTAAAACTGTCTCAAAAAGAAAAAAAAGGCTCGGCACCCATTTTTCAGTGGTTAGGGTGCCAGCCACATACACCAGGGCTGGCAGGTTGGAACCCAGCCCAGGTCTGCTAAACAACAGTGACAACTACAACAAAAAAATAGCCAGGCGTTGTGGCAGTCACCTTTAGTCCCAGCTAATTGGGAGGCTGAGGCAAGATATTCACTTAAGCCCAAGAGTTTGAGGTTGCTATAAGCTGTGATGCCACAGCACTCTACCAACGGTGACATAGTAAGACTATCTCAAAAAAAAAAAAAAAAAAAAAAAAAGGCTCTTCTGGCCCTAGAATTCTCATCTCAGTTTCTTGCATTTTAGGAGTGACTTCCTGAGCCTTCCGTTTCAAGCAATAGAGTGCAGTCTGGCGCGGATAGCCCCATCAGGTAAGTCGACTCCACCACTTATTTATTGACTGTGCCTCTTCATAGAAAAACTGCCACACCACACATGGGAGGGATTCATACATTCCCAGGCTTTGCGAATTCTGGAGACTTTTCTGCACCAGCACTAGAGAGTGGCAGCCAGAAACCTGGCTGTTAGACCCATTGCCACCAGAGAATACAGAGGTGCCTTCCTGAGTAGAGAGGGATAATTCCGACATCCTCCAGGTATAATCCCCACCCCGTCAGCACTGGCCCCTTCTGAGGTTTGCTCCTACAATCTTTTGCCAGGTGAACAATGGGAAGAGGAAGCATTGGATGAATTTGACAGACTCACTCACTGTGCTGACTGGAAGCCCCTTATGGCCAAGATCTCTAGCTATGTCCACACTGGGGTCTCAACGTGGCCAAAGATCTACTTATATGACACTAGCAGTGGGGAGGTAGGACTGGAGTTCACTCCTTGATCACTGCGTCTTCAGTATATTTACAGCCTTCTTTACTTCCCAGAAACCCTTATCTCCTGCTTACCATCCCTCTGAAGGAATGTCTGCAAAGTGTCATTCCTAGCTCTTCTGCCTTGTTGCCTCAGATTTACCTCTCAGATTCACAGAGAGAACATCGTTCCCTCTTCATTTCTCTTCTCAGAAACTTGATATTGGGCTAGAATTAGTTCGTAAAGGATACGCAATTGAGATTCCTGAAGACATGGAAGAAAACAGAGGTGTCCCAGACATGTTGAAGGATGTGGTGAGTGAGCGGTCATTGCCATTTAGGGTGCTTTCTCTGGGCAAATACAGTGCCTGGGAGATAGTGAGGGCTTCTAGGCATGACATTTTGTTAGCTTTCCTAAGCACTCTGAGCTGGTCCACTAGTTCAGCCAAGGAGGCACTGTTCCCCACCTCAGCAGCCAAACCTTAGGCACTTGCCTTAACCAGATCCTATAGAAAAATGACAGGGTGGCACCTCCTTTCCAACATCCAACATGTTCTTTCTTTTTCTCCCATTTTCATCCCCTTAGGCCGCAGACACAGATGCCTCTCTCATCTCTGTGTTCACTGAGACTGAAAAGAGCCCTGGAGGGATGACATATACCCTATCCTCCCCCAGCTTGTCGGGTACAAACAGCATTTCCTCCCTAGAGCATCTTTGGGGGTTACCTTTTCTCAATCGTTTCTAAACTAGGGAGGTTAAGGTTTGGTTCTTAGTCATGTCATTGAGCACCAAGAGGCCCATTTTTCTCCTGAGCCTCGCTGGTAGCACCTTGTAGAATTGGGTGGTGTCTAACTTTTTCCTCCCCACTACTCAGTAGAAGCTGCCTCTGTGTCTGGTCATAACCTTGAAGACAACCCCTCACTCTCAAGTCAGGATTCAGCTAGCACAGTCATCTGCCTTGCTGTGAGTGGAGCCATCATCTGTCTGTAGCAACAGGAAAGTAATAAGTGTAACAACAGGGGCCTTGCTTGACGACCCCTCCCCTGTTCCCTGACTTAATATGCTTCTGTGCCCCTGCTCTCTTATAGTTCAATGTGCTGTCAGATCGAGCCCTTTCAAGCTTTTGTGTTTTTGTGTGTTTGTGTCTTTGGCAGGATTTGGTGCCTGGAGAGAGGAGTCTTTGCTAGAGACCCATGCCACCCTTCATTACCTATGCTGTCTGGTTTGCTGTGGACCACATCCGTTTTCTCCTTCCATTGGACTACCAAAAAGTGTGGGGCAAAGGGAAACAGACACACTCCTGTACTCCGCCTCTAATTTCTCCCCCACCCTCCAATGTCTGTATACTGCTGTCACCTCCAGGCTGTTCTCATCAGGCTCGGTCCCCTCTGCCCAGTCGTAATGCACACTGCACACTGCTTCTAGGCTGTGTCCTTTTTGAAGCTGGGAAACAGCCAGAATTTGTCATTGAAAGTGATGATGCAGCAGACTGCTGACTCACCTTGTTTTTGTTTTGTTTTGTTATTTATTTTATTATTATTATTTTTTTTTTTTGGCTGAGGCTGGGTTTGAACCCGCCACCTTTAGCATTTGGGGCTGGCACCTTTGAGCCACAGGTGCCACCCTTTGTTTTGTTTTTTAAGACAGTATCTCACTTGATCACCCTTGGTAGAGTGCTGTGGCGTCTTAGCTCACAACAACCTCAAACTCTGGGGCTCAGGAGATTCTCTTGTCTCAGCCTTCGAGTAGCTGGGACTATAGGGGCTCACCATTGCTGACTCACCTTGTCAGGTGACTGTAGCTAAAGGAAGTTTTTGAGTGGTAAGCTCAAGGACTAGGGGCTTGAACACTGCGTTTAAGTCAGGAGGCAAAGGCAAAAATTGGCAAAATTCATTTTAAAACCTTGAGAAGTGAAGAGAATGCTACCTCCTAGCCTCCCTTGATGATGTTACTGAAGACAGGTTTTTGAAACTGTGCTCCAGCTATTTCTCTGTGAACTTTAGGTAAAATTCTAAAGGGGAGAGGAAGCTCAGGAAGTACTCTAAATTGCTAACATAGTACCCATATGTGTACACACACACCCATAGCATACATAGTTAGGTTTGAGTCGTTCGGGGAGATTCTTTGCTGAATAAAGTTCTCGAGAAAATCTAAACCCAATCAGATGCTGATTGAATCACAAGGTGGAAGCAGCCTATAGGGAAAGTGTCTTCTGAGCACAAATCTGGTAAAAACTGCCACCTCACACGAAGGGGTGCCTCTGTGAAAAAGTGTCCCCACCCATGTATACATCCGTATTTGTTCCCTAAAGTTACTTCCGAAGTAACCCTTCACTAAGAACTCGTCCAGTCTAGGCTGTGAGGAACACCCCACAGAGACTGCAGCACCTCCCAGTCGTCCCCCTGCCCCCTGACCACCTTCAGTTGACCTGATCATAGACCAGACGTGCTCCACATGTGTCAGGGCAGCAGGCCCAGTTCCTCATGCTCAGCAGTTCGTCACAGTCCCTTGGGTGGTCAAGTTACAGAGGTTCTACTGTATTTGGAAGACAAAGCCTTGATTAGGATTCTAGAATCCTGGATCCCAGGAATAGACCCCACTGTCAACTGCACCACTGCAGGCAGCCCATTTCCTTATAGCAACTTTCATTTCTGATGGCATTGGGAGGCTGAGAACTTTGAAGGCGCTTGAAATAAGTATAAACGTATAGTAATGAGTGGTAGAAAAAAATGACAAATGAAATGGATCAAGCAAGATAAATCGGATAACCTGTATAAGGCATCCTTATGCAGTTATTTTTTTTAAATATAGGGATTAGTGAGTTCCACCAATATATTACATAGCAACTATATTTTCCCACAACCAATTTTCAAAATCTATTCTCAGAAAATTCTCTGCACCAACTAGTAGAAAGCCCTAGTGAAGCAGCAGTTCTGGGGAGCAGTTCCTATTGCCTTGGAGGAATCCTTGAAGGGGCTTTCCCCCCCCCCATTAAGGTCTTTGGCTGCAGTGAACTGAGGCACACTCAGCCCAGCTAGTCCCTGTTCCTTATCCCTCAGGGGATCTTTACTCTTAAGGATAGAGGTCCCTGATATAATCACTTATGACTTCTTACTCTGGAGAATGAGTAGTGTCTCCTTTCTACCCATAACTTGATCTGTTCTTTTAATATGGCTCTTAAGTCATGTCAGTTTACATCGCATTTTGATCAGTTCCTTGTCATTCTCTAATGCAGTCCAGTACTTGGCCTGCTGTCTGGAATGCATTTTCTACGCTTATTTCATCTGTTGATCTTCCCAATGAGCCTAAGCCCAGAGATCCATGTACCTTCTGGTTTTCTTCACATTTAGGAGTTAGCACATGTCTCCAATTTGAACTGAAATATACCTATCAAGGTATATTTGATGAAAACACCTATGAAGGTCTAGTTTTTCTGGACTTCCTATCCCTTGACAAATACTGGGTCAGTGGTTCTCAACCTTCCTAATGCCGCAATGTATTTTCATTGTTAAAAAGGGGTCGTGACCCACTGGTTGAGAACCGCTGTGCTAGGTAATTGGTTAGAATAAATGGGAAATGATTTGGGGCAGGAAGGAAGGCAAATCCTTGGGTACTTTCCGTCTCTGGTTCATGTTCTTCTGATCTTCAATCATGGGAAGTTTATCCTAGTCAGTTCTCCAAAAGTTTCATGTTCCATGCCAGCCAACCCTATTATCCCCGCAAGAAAAAGTGAACACTTGGTGATTGCACTACCCTTTATTCCTAGGATGGAGGAAGGTGTCCCGAATCACATCCCGGGCCCCTGGTTCCCATGTGTCAGGGCTTCCAGCCCCTCAGAGTTGGAATGTGCATGTTCAGGGAGGCTCACTGGGCAGGTGGCCAGGGTCCCTTTCAAGAGGGTATATCATAAAGATGACATTGTCCCAGGGAGGGAGGGCAGGGTGATCCGGTCTGACCACCTCGAAGCCCATGTAGCTGAAGGCCCTCAGCAGGGCACCTGCAAAAGGGTAGAACACATGGTGAGAATTCTCTTTGAAATGATACACATATTCCCCAGAGACCTGGTGTCTTCCACCAGGGTGTGGCCCTGGGAAGCAGTGTGGTGCAGGTGGAAGGATGTCAAACACAGACTTTAACACTTGGCTTATAACATTCTGAGTTAACCCTTCTGAACTTCAGTTTTCTCTACAGATTCTTCCTTGCAAATTTTAAGATTAAATGAGATGTTTATGAAATGCTTAGCATATGATGGCATAATAAGCTCTGAAATGGTCTCTGAGTAGTTACTGATCATCTTTTTGTCTTGAGGGAAGAGGTTATAGTTTCTGTAACGTACACTCCAGGCATCTGGTTAAATACATTTTTGTGCTAAGTACATTTGTTTGAGATGCTTTCCGTCCTGCTGTCAGATCCCCACATGGATTCTGTGTGATTTCACCAGCACTCCTTCAGTCTGCCTCTACCACCACCTGCAGGGGACCCCTACTGAGCACAATGCCAGATGCCTTAATTTCCTTTGTGATGGAAGGCAAGAAAAGAAGGAAGAGGGCCTCCTACAAAGGAAAAGGAACTTTCTGCCTTGGCATGAAGGGGAAGAGAGGATAGCCAATCCCCACCTCTATCATTCCGATCGTTTTGAAAGTTTACAAACACGGAGTCCACGTTGGTCTTCTCCTCCACATACTCCAGTGTTGCAGTCAAACTAGGGCCAGACAGAAAAACATGGTTAATGAAATGTTTAGCCAGCTCAATCCAGGACACCTAGTTGGAGCAGAAGAAAGCTTATTGGTCAGTTTTTGTCCTCACTCAAGCCAGAAAATGAAAGTTGTTAAGCTAGTTTTGGTAGATTTTTCTATGAAGCCAAAGGATTGCATACTACTAGTCTGAGGCATAAACAGAACGGGCCTAAGGACAAGGAACTGCTCTATTAACATGAACAGCTAGGAGTGACTTCCTGTCATTCAACTATTTCTGGATCCCCACTTCTGTGTTTCTGAGTCCAGCAACTTCCCATGGACTTGTGATCCTGGCTCAGCTCATAGGCTTGTCTGTGCCAGTGGAGGGGTTTGCCTGTATCCAGCCCCTGAATCAGCCCTCAACTGATTATGACACGACAGAAGGGTGAACTCCCTACCACTCCCATACAGGCTCGCTCACCTTTCCCGGTTGCCTTGATCCAAGGCCCGATATGGGATATCCAGGAAGAGTCGGTGGTCACAGAGAAGGCCGTGCCAGTGGGCAGAGGTCTTGGGGGTGAGGCGGAAGTGGAAGTCTAACTGTATTGGGGTCTGGTGGAGCAGGGGGTCAGTAGCTAGCACCGTCAGGTTCCCAGCCTAGAAAAGGAGAAATGAGAGTAACAGTCTCCTGCCTCTGTGTCCATCTCAAATCAGATCCCAGGCAGATTTGTGTATGTGGAAGAAAAGAAGGAGCAAATGGAGGCAACCCAGCAAAATTGGAGCCCAGGTCTTATAGATGCCCTAGGAAAGAGTTGTCCTGAGTCTGACAGTCTGGAAGTTGGAGTTGAGGCAGTGTTACTGCCGGCTGACCTCACCCCGGGAGTACAACAGCCATTTAGAAGCTTACAGATGTTGGCTCGGCGCCTGTAGCTCAAGCGGCTAGGTCACCAGCCACATACATTGAAGCTTGTGGGTTTGAATCCAGCCTGGGCCTGCCAAACAACAGTGACAAAAAAAATAGTCGGACGTTGTGGCAGGGCCTGTAGTCCCAGCTACTTGGGAGGTTGAGGCAAGAGAATCACTTAAGCCCAGGAGTTGGAGGTTGCTGTGAGCTGTGACGCCGCAGCACTCTACCCAGGGTAACAGTTTGAGACTGTCTCAAAAAAATAAATAAATAATAGAAGCTTACAGATGTTTATATTAGGAAGCTCATTGTTTAAACAAAGCTCTTCTATCCATTTTGCCTTTCTTGCTAATAATACGCTTCCACCTTTTCATCATATTGGTTTTCTTTACATTCTTCCATTCCGCCCTTAAAATGCAGAGGTCACGACCAGCATGTTATTGTAGCACAAGGTCGTGTCCAGGAATTCCAGATTCTGGACCCAGCCTAACATCAAAATAGCTTTCTGTCCCAAAAGTCCTAACCCCATCTGCTCTACCTTTGTCCCCACTTCTTTTTGCATCCTGCTTTTCACTGCCAGCTGTCTGGCCTTGATTTACCCTCTCTGGGCCAGAATCCTTGTCTATAAAAACAAGTAGCTTTGACACATGAGCACCAAGTTCTCATCTACCTCTAGCTTTCTATGATTCATTTCCCAACTTGCTAATGCCCCTCTCTGCAAGGTCTCATTACAGCAAGCAAAGGACAGCCCTGTCACAGTCCACTCACCGAATACAGTTCTTGAAGCTGGTTGTGGTTACCCTGTTCGGTGCTTCTGCCCACCTGGAGGCCTGCTAGGGACTCAGGAGCACTGGAGGCAGTAACGGGGCCGGAGGGTCAAGTCCTCCTGTTCCTTATAAGTGATGCTGGTTGGGAAAGAGACCCAAATTAGTTATCTCAGAATCTGTAGGAAGAGATTCATAACATCCAGATATACAGGACTAGGCTCTGGCACTATCTTCTGTGGATCAGCCTGTTTCCTTGTTCCCAGACCAGCCAGATGAAAAAAATCTATTAAAGTTCCATGTCAGCCACCTATCCTATTTTGCTATTATCACTTCTTGCTATGTGGGAATTTCTTCCAATTTCTTTTATTTTTCCTTATAATTTATATAAACAACTGTAAATAGAGAGGAAAACAATTACCTCTTATAACAACAAGGCAGCATCTTCTCCCGGAGGGTGATCCGGTATTTGTAACAGTAAAGGTAATAGGCGTATGGTGACCAGATCGGGTAGAGGTAGTTCCGTGTTTTTCCCCTCTTGATATAAGAAAGGGAGTAGGCAGAGGGGCGCCACCTGTTACAAGGCAGTTTTTCAGTTCAGTGCCTCCCTGCGGCAAAGTGAGGTTCAGAGATGAGCAGCAGAGTTTTAGCCAAACTGGTGTCATTGTGACCTGGCAGGCACTATGACACGGATAGGGATCATCCCTTATGTCACTTCAGGACACCACTCCACTGCTCACCCTCTCAACCCAGACTCATATTCAACAAGTATGCACTTCCCAGCTATCTGAGTAGTTGAAACACAGTACTTTAAAACTTCTGTACTAGTTGGCAAACAGCCCTGCGTTAAGCACTTGTGCCTACCTGCTCTAGCTCTAGGGACACTCCCCTTCCTCTAAAATCTAGCATTGAGAGTTGGTGTCTGACACTGCAAGAGGCTTCCAAGGCACTGACTCAGTGTTGACCTAATTAGTTAGTTACCAGTTCCTACCAGTTCAGTATTTTTATTATCATCCCTACCCTTAATAATGCGGGAGAGCTACAGATTGTTGAACTTTCTCCATTACCTTATAGGGTAGCAGTTACAATCTAAAGGCCTTCAGGGAGCTGTTGTGGGGCCAGTAGTAGCAAAATGGAAATCTTACATCCTGTCTAAAGCCAATACAACTTGACCTATCCAGTTGGCATGCATGAATGCAGACTTGGTGGTGCCTGATCATATGATTTTTTTCAACAAAAACTGGAAAGACAGAGTTTTGTGGTAAATTTCTCCAATTTAAAAAAAAAAATTGGCTGCTAACTCAAAAAATAAAAACATGATTTTAAAAATCAACATTGTGAGCAAACTTTGGTTCTGGAGCCACCAGTTCAAGGCCTCATATTCATTTATTCATTCTTTCAACAAACATTTATTGAGGGCCTACTGTGGTGAGCCAGGCACTATTCTAGATTCTTGAACAACAAATAAAACAGGTCCCTGCCACCCTGGGACTTATTCTCTAAAAGTAAGAGAACACACCTAGAAAATAAACATTTAAATTATTTGGCATGTTAGGCGATAACTATTACAGGATAAAAATGAGGGAGGATCAGGAGTGTGAAGGGGATGGGGCAGGGTTGTGGCAATGAATAGGGTGACCTGTGGGCCTAACTGAAAAAGTGACATTTAATCAAAGACTTGGAGGAGATGAGGCTGTTGACCAGACTGGCATCTGGAGATAAGGGCGTTCCATGCAAAGCCCAAAGGAGGGAATGTCCTGGTGCTCTCAAACAGCAAGGGGTCACTTCGGGTGGTGCAGTGTAGACTATAGCGAGGAACTGACCTGGGAAGATTAGAGAGGGCCGTGGAGACCACTGTATGGCTTTTTTCTTTTTGAGTAAAGGATGATATCATTGCAAGGTTTTGGGTGAAAGAATGACATGATCTGATTATGCTTTTAAAAAGATCATACTGGGGGTGGCACCTTTGGCTCAGTGGGTAGGGCGCCGGCCCCATAACCAAGGGTGGCAGGTTCAAACCCGGCCCCGGCCAAATTGCAACAAAAAAATAGCCAGGCGTTGTGGCGGGCGCCTCCCAGCTACTGGGGAGGCTGAGGTAAGAGAATCGCCTAAGCACAAGAGTTGGAGGTTGCTGTGAGCTGTGACACCACGGCACTCTACCAAGGGCAATAAAAGTGAGACTCTGTCTTTAAAAAAAAAGATCATTCTGGGCTCAACACCTGTAGCACAGTGGTTATGGCGCCAGCCGCAAACCTGGAGGCTGGCAGGTTCAAACCTGGCCCAGACCTACTAAACAACAACGACTGCAACAACAACAACAACAAAATAGCCGGGCGTTGGGGTGAGCACCTATAGTCCCAGCTACTTGGGAGGCTGAGACAAGAGAATAGCTTAAGCCCAAGAGTTTGAGGTTGCTGTGAGCTATGATGCCACAGCACTCTACCCAGGGCAACATAGTGAGACTCTGTCTCAAAAAAAAAAAAAAAAAAAAGATCATTCTGGCTATGGTAGAAATAAGCTGTAGATAATTATAAACTGTAGACAATTAAGAGAGATCTGTTAGGAGACTATGGTAGTAAGAAAGAGAAAAATATATTCCAGGATGGAGCATTGAGGGTGCAAGTGGTTGGATTCTGGAAATACAGATGCTCCTCGAGCGTGCTATTTCATGTGATTGACATTCTACTGAATGTGCATGACTTTCACTCCATTGTAAAATCAAAATATTATAAGTCAAGACATTGTAAGGATTTCCTGATGGTGTATGAGAAGAGTTAAGGTGAGTCCAGGCACTGGAAGAATGGAATTTCCACTAACTGAGATAGGAAAGGATGAAGGTGGGGCAGGTTGGGGGAAGGATGGTATAGATTAGTTTAGTTTGGGATACGCTAACTTCGAGATGTCCCTTGTAAAGGACATTATAAGAGGATGATGACAAACAAGCAGTTGAGTCTGGAGTTTAGGAGAAATCCACTATGGAGATAGAAATTTGGAAGTCATTGGCATATAAATAGTATAAGCCATGAGATTAAGTCTATACTAAGAAGAGTAAAGATCCAAAGACTGAGTCATGGGGGCACTCTAAAAAGGGGCAAGAAATGAGAAATCCACGAAGGAGATTGTGAAGCAGACTAATGAAGTAGGAAGAATCCTAAACTGGTGTCCTGGAAGCCAAGTGTATTTAGGAAGAAGGATGATTGATCAGTCATCTGTTTAGGGGCCAAATATGATGCATGGAGCCTCTTTGCACAACATCTGCTAAACAGACCCTCTTTCCTCTGGTTTTTATGGTGTTCTCTCCAATATTGAGAAACTCCACAGAGGGAACTGTCTGGGACCTACCATCATTTTTTTTTTCCTATGGCTATCTCTCCTGTGATTTAGAATTCTTTAAATGTTAGCTTAAATATCTCTGTGTGATGATTAAGGGTTAGATGTCTCCAGGAGTTGGCGGTTTTCCAAAGAATCCCATCCTTTTGATACAGGGCTCTCCCATTCAAAGCTGGACAGGGAACCCCAATTTTCCTAGGCCTGGGCAATTTCGTGATGGGAACGCCCTGACCTTTTGCCCTGGGCTGGAAGGACTGCATTCATTCATTTGTAGATAACTCATTAATGTTGAAAACATGTTTCCACCTACCAAGTCCTGGCCAGGTATAATTCTCAAGACCTAATACCCCTAGACAAAGAGCCATGTAGAGACTTCCCACTTGGTTCTTTCCTTCTGCCAGAAGCTCTGG